>JAMKCH010067620.1:0-66863 GCA_023653785.1 Ophioderma brevispina | reverse complement strand
ACATATAGACACGTACATGTACATACAAAGAGGTTTCTTGGTCTTGCTCTGAGCAAACAGATTTGTTCAATTGTTAATTCTTATTTTTGACATCTGTTTACAACACACACATACACCATGTAGGCACACACACATGCAACAGCCAGAGAGACAGGCACAGACTGGGATACAGACATGGACACACATACACACACACACAGAGGAAAGGTTTGTGGATCCAAGAAATTCCAGACATTTATTTTAAATTGAGAAAGAAATATTTGGATTTTTAGGGGTAGAAGATATACTATCTGACTGACCAGAAATTCTATTGATTGGGTGCATGCACTGGGCTTATTATGGAAAATACACAAGTTTACATTTTGAAGAAATATAAACCATTTTTAAATGTACAGAAATGTTACATTATATTTATAATATATCCATTGTAAAACTACTGGTACAAGCATTGCTAAATGCACATCTGTCTGACCAAAGATACTAAGTATGTTATACCAACAGACATGGGATGTGTCCTTGCTAAAAGTCCATGACCCTAGCTGCGGCCCTAGCTAGCTAGCAAACATGTAATTGGCAGCACACTGACCAACCCAGGTAAAACATTAGGCTGCAAATGCATCTATCAAGGCTAGCATTATACAATATAGCAGCTACGACAAGTGATGCTGCATGAAAAAATGCCTACTAATTGTCACCTTGGAAATCAGGGCAAAAATACAAAAAATACCCCCAAAAACCAATTTGAACTTAAAATTTCAAAAAAAAAATTTCATGGAAAGCATCAGCAATTTCAATACTTGCATAACTGTGATTTTCACAAGAATTGAACAAGATACAAAAGACTAGTTATATATGTTAGTGGCTGCCCTTGACAGAAAATCTTCTACTCGATGGCATAAGCCTATCTATTGATAGGCTGAAAAATGAGGTCTTAGAGAGGGGTCAATGGTTGATTGGGGAGGAATGGATGATTTGGGGAGGAAAAGATGATTTGGGGAATACAAAATCTTTTGTATGCAAGGAGGGGGGACAGAGCCACACGCAGGATTTATTTTGGGGGTGCGGGACTTCAAAAAAGTGGACCTTACTTCAAAAAGGTGGACCTTTTTTTTTTCGCAAAAAGTGGACCTGTTTGGCAAAATTGACCTAACCCCCTTGTTTTCGCACTTTTTGAATATTTAATCCCTAAAAAGTAAATAACTTTCTATCAAAATGTCTCTAAGTGTTGCCCTTTTTATCAACAAAACTTCAGCAAACCTTTTGCCCCTTTGTGGGAATTTTGGGGGTGCGACCGCACCCCCCCTGCGTACCGGGCCTTGATGGGGGAACAGTAAATTTTATCTTCATAAAGGAGAGATTAAATATGAACTTTTAAAAGGAGAAAAACTTATAAATGTGAGTGAATGGCAAATTTTTTGACTGTAAGCAGATGGGAAAATTCACAATTTTTTGGCCAAAATAATCCTCATACCCCGACCACTCCCTTAGCAAGCTAAATCTAACCTTCAGGTCATACATGGACCTAGGCTATACCTCCTGCTTGTCTTAGGTTGACTGCTGTAAATCACAGGTTAACATCGGTTAACATGTAACATCTTGGATCACCAATCTCGTACACTATTTGCTCAGCAACCGTTGCTGGGAAACGAGGCCTCCTGTTTTTTGTGGTTTGGTGACAGAAATTGACCATCAGGAGAACCTTCCACAATGGGAATCCCTTGTTATCCTACTAAGTTAAAGAGAATGAAATCAATTTTCCAACTTATTGTCACTTTTTAGACGCACTTCAAATGGCATACACCATAGATAAAGATCCTGGTTACAATTTCAAATGTCCTCATACACAAATTTTTTTTGAATATTCTGTGTATTGAAGGCCTAGTGTGAGATTTCAAATGTCAGTTTTTGTGTTTGAATTAAAAAGGTATTCACCTCAAATGCTCACTTGCCAAAGTTTCGTGTGAATTAGATAATTGTTTTTGATTGGAGTATATTTTTTGTAGAGTACACTACTCCCATAGAATACTGTGTGGACTAAAAACCCCTTGAAAAAGTGATTTCATTTAGGGTTGAAACATGTTTACAGAGTGGTTCATCACAATCAACAATGAGCATCCATATGTCTGCATATTTTTGTTTGGCGAGGGGGCTCTTCAGCATGATCAAATTAAAGCAGACGATTTTAAAGTTGTTGATTTGTGATATAAAATTTTTCAAAATGAGATGATGATGACTCTGTCTGTATACTTGTTTTTGAATTCCTTTCAACAAGGGAATATCCTTTTTTTGAAACCTTTTAAATTTTGTGATGATAAAAGTTTTCAAAATGATGATGATGATGACTCTGTAACTGTTTGAATTCCGTTCAACAAGGGAATTCTTTTTGAACTTTTAAATTTTGTGATGATAAATTTTTTCAAAATGATGATATGATGACTCTGTAACTTGTTTGAATTCCTTTAACAAATCCAAGGTAAAACGAGCATGTATTTTTGCTTTTGAGGGTTGCACCTGTGGCCCTTGTGCATACTCATGGTGCCCCTTGTGCATATCACGAGTTCCAAACATGACGAACGATGCGTCAACTTAAGCGTACTCTGTAACAAACTTCCTGAACACGGCACAAGGCCTGCCGCATTATGACCATGTCAACAGGGGATTGATAAGGAGCAACAAGGATGTTGAAACCATATAAAATATTTTTTGTTGCTTCTTTCAAAAGGATTGAATTCATGCAAAGAATTTGTATGTATATTATGTTTTTCCATCAATATCAAATCTTCAGTTCGATGTGGTGAGCCATGGGCTGAGAGACTGTGTCCCTTTAAAAGGGTGCCACAAGAGTTTTCACTATCAGGTTTCCCATAAAAAATCTAAAGTACTGATTTTTGCCCTGATGTAAAGCTTTCATAAAAAATATCCCCATCTGAAAAGGGTTAAGCTAGAAATTGTTTCTTTGGTACAAAAATTGTTGAATTTTTTAATTAAAAAAAAAAAAAAAAAAAAAATTCTGCCATTTTTTAACATTGAAATACAAGCAAATCCAAATCGCTTTTTTCTCTTCTTTTACGACTGTCTGTTGCGAAATAACAAGGCAGAAAATCTATTGAGTGTCTACTCTATTGAAATTACTATTACCCTTACACATAATGAACTGCAGCACAACTTTTAAGTGCCATGTTGTCAGCCATCAAGGATCAAAAATTTATTGCACATTAAAATCCTAGTACATGTATGTAACTGAATCAATTTCTTTCCTAATTTCATAACGTATAAGGCTTCAGCAAAGCAGCAAAGCTCTATAGGCCTAGATATATAAGCAATATAAGCAACGTAAAAATCTATCAAGCCTCGCGGCCGTGACTTACGCCGCCGAGTCTTCGGAGCGTCCTAAGATTGAGTAAAAGCAATAATTAAGCAAAAGCACCGTAACTAATGGAAGAGCTTCCCCCCCAAACCTTTTTACCATTGTGTTTTTAGGGGAACCTGCCTAAAAAATTAGCAAACAAATAATCAAGCAATGAATAAAGCATGTGTGAATTACGCGTATTCAGACAGGCGACTACCTAAGCATTAAGGCAAATACGCCCGCAGGAATAATAGCATGGCTGAATTATGCATATTGACAAGGCGAGCTACCTAAGCATTAAGCAATACAGCTAAAGCTGAAGCCTTACACATCGCTAAATATACCTTATTATTATTATTAGATGTTTGTAGCCAGCTTGGACTCACAAAAGGTTCGTAAGCCTCCGCACAGGGGAAATTCCTGTGAGAGTTATCCAGATTAAATAAATGCCTATTGTACCAGCTTGACTCACAGATGATATGTGAGCCTCCTCACAAGGAAGTGCCTGAGAGATTAACCGCTTTAAATTAAATGTTATCAGTTTCTGTAAATTAGAATTCTGAAGTTGAGCTTCTAAATAAAATACTAACGAATTAAATTATTTAATATATGTTTTCAGCTTAATATAATCCATAATGCTAATAAATGTGAACTATTAATTTTATGTTAACCACATCACACTTAGGAACTCGCCATGCCCCCCCCCCCCCCAGGGGCGGACCCAGCCCTGGCAGAGGGGGGGTGCCACGATAGATGGTAGCATGGTCGTGCAGCAGGGGCGGATGCGGGAGGGTGTTGACTCCCCCCCCCACGCGGAAGCTTGCATTTTTTTATCATGGCAATCAAGCTTTTTCCCAATGTATTGATGATAGTGCATATCACTCTTCTAAATGCGCAGGACAATAATATTATACCTGGTCCGATCACAGCGAGCCCGAAAATGTTTTAAAAAATCTTCTGTGGATTTGACCAAAATGTTTTACCTTTTCACGAAATAAACATAATATTTCCGACGCACATGATTATCTATTAAGGGGGGGCGGATCGGCACCTCTCAAGGTGCTGGGGGGGGGTACTGAAATGGCATTGACGGCTGCCATGGCATCCAAAGCACCATGGCGCCGTGTAAGCGGCGTGGACGGGTTTCCCCGACCTCCCCCGCCAAGCCGCGAAACCCCTGCAATGATCGTTTTCATACAACATTTGCCATTTAATTATGTTTTACCTTATACTGTGTACAGGTATGATAAACGGTATTAAAGAAAAAATAATGTTTTAATTAATTACCTGTAAAGGTTCAAAGAGAGTTTCATGTATATTAGGCTAGCAGGGGTGGGGTAGATAGGGATGTCCCCGTCCACAGCGCGAAGCGGAACCCCTGCACTGTTCACTTTCCACACAAACTATTTGGTATCAATCAAATTTGTAGAACAAATTTGACCTTTACAAGCTTTACAAGTGGTTAACTTTTTAATTCTAGGTATGATCACGTCTTAAAGCTAAGGTTGAATGGGTTTAAGGTTTTGTTTGAATTATCGCATAAAGTGGTTCATGAAGAGTTTCATATCAAGCGGCACAGGGTTGGTGGTCCCCCTCCCACGCTTCAATCCCGCGGAACCCCGCAAATTTTACTTTCCAAAACACCATGCTATCAAATTTGATAGAAACAATTTGAATTTACAGTGGTTCCCTTCATAATGCTTCTATAGATGATGATCAACATCTTTAAAATCACCGTTCGATCGATCGCCGTTTATTTTTTTTGAGAATTGTTACGAATTAACCTTCTTCCAGCTTTTTTAAATGGCTGAGGTACATGGCCATCTTTTTAAGTGTTTTGCCAAAAACCTGTCATAACATTTAATATCTCGGACAATTTAGATCCCTTAGAGAAAAGTATTCAAGTTATGCTCTTTCTACAGGGGTATAAAAATGTCCATGCAATACTGCTGACCATCAACTCGACATGTTCTTTCAACTGTCATCAACGTATTTTTTCTGACCTAGCAATACTCATGTTTTTGACTACTATTCTGTAAAAATGATAGCAATCGCTTAAAAAGGGAAGCAGATAGGAACAAAACACCTTCATTTCTCCCAATCCAGTGGAGTTCACAGAGTAAACCACATTTGCGTACACAAATAGTACCTCACACTCTATAGGTCAGATATTCTCCTAAAAGTTGTATATTGTGACAACTCGGCATTTTACAAGTAATAAAAAACATTTCTTCTCAAAACACTAACAATATAAAGCCTATACCTTTTCTTCAATATTGTTTGCACAAAATATTGTACAAATGATATGGATTCAGAGAAACTTTTACGATTTTCATATATCATTTTTTATACATTTGAAACAGTTTTGGTTGAGAGCTCTCGCATAAAATATTGGCGCAAATCAATTTTATTCATTTGACTTTTCAATTGGTCTACATGTTTTAAAAACCAATTTGAAACAGATTAAGTAATTGTATTTTGGATAAGAGTTTTTTACTTAACAATATTGCACAATAGCACTGTTCTGTAAAGACACTTGATATTGCCATCCACAAAGTATTATAATTATGTCTGTTTGTCTTAGTTTTTTCAATAAGTCTTCCTCACGTTGATTTCCACCATTGAACTTGGAAGATTGTCCTTATTTTTTCCAGCTTAGAGAATACTTTTTAATGTTTACAATATTAAAATTATAATCTTAATATAATTAAATTGAATAATATTTCCAGACATAGAACTGACGGGGTAAATAGATCAGCTTACAAAATCTACCACATTGGCTAATTTCCTTCCCAACTTCGTCATTTTCAGCAGAGATAATATAAAATTATCCCAATTACGTCACATCACTTCGTCACAGGTCTGTGTCATTTTTTGTTTCTTCCTGTACAATTTTTTTGATATATGTACACATGCCGTACAAAAAGGCCCAGGGAAAGACCTCTTTCACAACCAGCTGCATGTAAATCGTAAATATATACAAAACAGAGTTATTCCCACGGATAAGAAGGCAAACACAAACTTGAAAAGTGTCAAATGAAAAACAAAAAGCAAACCATACAGCATTGCAGGTGCAAAAGAACTACACATGAGAGTATATAAGGAGTTATATCTAAAGCAAATTAACATTCGAGCAGAGAAAAGGAAGCTGCGCTCCGACAAGAAATTAGACTTCGTAAGGAAAATGGTGAAGAAAACTTACAAATAGTGAGAGGGAAAATTTTCGGATCCGACAACCACCCCCCTCAACAGGACAACAGTCACTAGAGATTCTCAATTTCAACTGTAATATACGTGTAAAGATACAAAGCCCCAATTGCACCTCTCCTCTATTATCACTGTATGATCCAAATCTTCAATGGAAAGGCCCCATGAGAGTCTTACAGCCAAAAGGAATGACTGCAGCAATGTTCAAAACAACGGCTGCAAGCGTCACCCACCGGTGGAAAACCTGTAATTAATGAAAATAAACGATTGTATATCACTAAAAACTGAGTATAAAATCAAACCCAAGACAAGAAGATGGAATAAAAAGAATTTAAAGTTAGTATGTAATGCCAAGTATTGTCCACAAGAAAAGACATGCATTGCTATATTTACGAGGAGAAGCCAGCCCTTTCGTAATGGGTTGTTGAACGGGTTCCATAGTGATTTATCAAACGCTGAATTGCAAATCCCAGGGTAAATAATAATAACATTTTTATATAGCGCTTTATCACTGTAAACATCTCAAGCGCTGTTCCTATTATATTAATGCCGTCATTAGGACATCGTCACAATCATTTCGCTTCATCTAGGTGGCTGCTGGATTGTAATACCCCATCATATGACAGCTCCCCAGTTTCGCTTGGGGTCGACGAGGCATTTGAGAGTAAGTATCTTGCCCAGGGGGACACAACCAAACCTTTGGTCATGGCGGCTCGACTCACGCCCTAATGGAACAAATCTTGCACTTTTTCCACTGGACCTCACGTGCGCTCTAATAAATCTGATATAGGGTGTCAGATAACAAGGTTGGAAAGAACAAACAGACTTATGGGAGGTATCTACTGTATTCTAAAAGACTTAAAAGTCCAGTTGCGGAGAAACCCATCCCTAGCTGATATGAAGAAGCCCTTATTGGTGTGATATTTCATGTGAAAAGGGGAGATGCAGATTTATTGCTAGGGATAGTAAACAGAAGTCAATACAACACTGCGGGTCAAAAGTGAGTCTCTAACCAGGTGCTAAGAAGTCTCAAAGAGGAGAAGACATAGTGGTCATTGGTGCCTTCAATTACCGTGAAATAAATTGGAGACCGTGCAAGCGAAACTGGATTATATCTGGGCCTTTTTGATGTTGTTATGGACAACCTATGGAACAGTATTTTATGAGGCCTACAAGACAGGATCAATACTTTGACTTATAGTTTCACTTCAAGCCTAATATGATTGACGAATTACATGTTATTGCGACGACCAAAACATGTTGCAATGGGATTTAAATTACCTCATTGAACCCCAAGTAAGCTACAACCAAAAGAGACTACAGAACCGCCAACTATGACAAATTAAAAGCAAACTGAGACATACAAATTGGGACGAAGAATTGAAACCAAGATATCTGAAGAGCTTGGTGTTACCCAGGAGAAATTACGGACCTTAATCAATTGTGCCAATGAAGAACCAATCTACTAAAAAAAAAACCGTATGGCTCACAAGAAGCACAAAAACTAGTGAGGAGAAACAAAAAGCTTTGAAGAGTTATCAAATCAGAAAACTGAACGAAATCTAGAGGCACTAACTACAAACGTGTCCCAGAGAGAGACTAATCTAGAAGTGAGATGGGCTAAAAGAGATTTTGAAAAGATATTTAGCAGAAAACAATAAGGATGACCCAAAAAGCTTCTAAAAAAAAACGCCTACGTAAGGTCTCACAAAAATTCAAGACAACATTAGTGCCCTTGAAACCGACACAGCACAATGTAATAACCAACCACCAGGACACCTACTGCCGAAGCACTAAACGACTTCTTCTCATCTGTGTTCACAGAAGAGAAACCAGAATGGTCCATTTTCTGATGACTATTCATAACCGATGATGCGAAACGAAAGATATTGAAATCACTGCAAAATGCTGTCAAAGATAAATTTAAAAGCCTGGACCCCTCCAAATCAGCAGGACCAGACGACCAGAACGGGCAAGCCCAACATTTCAAAGAAACCGTCGAAGGAGAAGACTTGGGTATCCAAAATCAACAAATCATTGGAGGTCTCAACCCAATGTGCACCTGCCGCAAAGAAGGGAAATAGAGCCTTGGGGATGACCAAAGAAATTTGCGCTCAAGAAATAAAGAAATCATCCTGAAATTGTACAAATCACTGGTTCGTCCCCAGCTCGATTATGCAATTCAAGCTGGAACCCTTATCTGGAAAAAGGCAAGAAAATGCTTGAGAAGGTCCAAGCTAGCGCAACAAAATCCAAGAGTACGAGCAGCGATTACATCGACTTCATCTAACAACACTGGAAAAGAGACATGAAGACAGATATCATCCAAACTAACAGGATATAAACCAAACTTGATACATTAAAATCCAGATAACCTCTTTCAAAGAGCCATTTTATCAGCACACAACGCGGGCTTCACAAAGTTGCCCAAATCCAGATCAGATTCGACTTAAGAAACAATTTCTTCAGTCAGCGAATGGTGGATAGCTGGAATAAACTACAGAAGTGCTGTCCAAGCGCCCCACACCTCAGCTTTACCAGGAATTAAGTAACTTGTTTTAGATGGGCAAAATGGCCCTAAACCCTACCACAAACTAGTAGTCATCAACTGAAGTGTGAATGTGTGGCATCTAAAGTGTTCGTTCACCTTTGCAACGGCGGTTGCGGAAAGTTCAGTGCTCGAATTATGGTCTCGTCCAGTTATAATTCTTGCTGGTACAGTTCATTTAGTTTAACTGTCCGGCTGCAGCAGGTTACGTTGAAGTTGCTGCCGCAACTGCATAGTGCAGCGAGGTATGAACAAACCTTAAGTAATTTATAAATGGTAAGGCCAACCAAAAAAAATTCCTATACACTCATAAGCATTGAAATGTCCAAATCAGTCCCAGAGAGTCGCGTTTATACTCTTAAATTATTTGTTAGAAGTGTTAGATGTAATTAATGCTTTTCCATTGAAATAGTCATTTTTGGCATAAAACCTGCCATAACAAAATTAATATCTGACGGGCAAATTAGATCCTTAGAGAAAAGTATTTCAAGGTAAATGCCCTTTCTATTAAACATCGAAAACTGTCCAGAATTAGGTCCGCAGAGAGACGCGGTTTATATCATCTTCTTTAAGATTATCTTTTTTTTATTTTAATCCTTTTGAACTTCATAAAATGTCAAACAAGCATTAAGTTTTATACACTCTCAGAAAAAATGCAACTTAGACCCTTTCCTCTCTATATGGAACCCTCAAGAATGCAACCCTAAAAAAAAATGGTTATTAAAAATCTGAGAAACACAAAAAGGTTTCTAACAGAACATAAAGGGTGCTATACAGGAGTTAAAGAACTTCGTTTTTAGTTCGTTAAATGACCCTACGAGGTTTCATACCGAGGACAATTTAGAACCTCTCTCACCCAAACATTTTTTTTCCGTTAGTGTGTCAGTCAGTTGTAAATCTTATGAAAATGTTTGGCAAAAGCATATTTAAATCAAACAATATAAAAAAATCAACATTATGTTGACAAAGATTAGGTTCTCCATTTCGTACACAGGCCTAAGATCAAAAACCTTTGTCGGGGCAATTTCTTGAAAAATCGTAGAGGATGACAACTGACCGTTTTTGCAAGTTGTTATTATAATTCTCAGCTGCAACTTGATGTTTTGGTCTTTTATTTTCTGGTCAGAATTAGGGATTTGAGCGCACTTCTACACAATCTAGGAGACTCAGTGTTTAGAAAACGGTAATTCCGCATTTTCCTCCGCACCGATAAATTGCTATTTTATCCTCCCCAATATCCGGCCCTCTTTAAATTTCACATCTACCAAGAGGCTAAAAAAGTAAATAATCACGCAAGCGTTTGCAATCAAATCTATGCTAATCACACAACCTTAAAAGTTGTGAATAAAGAAAAAACAACGCGATAAAAAAAAAACTAGCAGCAACATAATTTTCTATGTGTCTATGGCCATTAGTTGTTCCACACAGAATTCTTACTGTTTTAGTAAATATGAATTGTTCAAGCTTCGTTTACTGATTGAGTTGTAACATTAAAGCAACTACTCCACTCCTCATCTTTGAATGAACATTCAATCTCCATGTTTAATGTTGTTAATATAACAGCCAATGGTAAAATAAGTCCGGATTGTTTTCACAAAATATTTCAAGAATGTACAAACCTAATTGATTTAAAAAAAAACCTAATTGTTATTTGCTCACTTTGTCATTTTCAAACCTGTTTTATTTGGAGCATGAAAAAAAGAAAAGAAAACAGGGATTCCGCCATACGCGAAGCGGTCGCCCTCGCGTTAAGTTTTTTTAAACATTAAAATTTTTGGGAGAAACACCTTAACGGAAAATGGCGTAGCCTATTTTTGTTTTTGGGAATTATAATTTCGCTCTAAATTCAATGGATTTGGTGAGTCTTTGGTGCACTTGCTTGCCGTTGCAAGGTATTTTAAAAAATTGGTCGAGACGATCACTTCATTTCTCAAACCGTGTCATCTCCCTCTCTCTTTCTTTCTTCTGTCAGAATGTATCCTTCAAAACATTCCTCGTTCGGGTGTGGGGTGCCAAGGCACCCCCGGCCCCCCCCTGGATCCCCGCGCCTTCCCCCCCCCCCCCCCACGTTTAATGTTGAATGACTTTACACCAGCTGCAATGCATCCTGGTCCCAAATGATCAAACGGAAAATCAAATTGAATTGGGTTGTTAAGGAAAACAATCAGAGCATTGAATGGCCGAATCCTGAACATTAGCAGACCCCAATTATTGGATGATGATGATTTGAAATAAAGTTGATTGATTGATTGGATGAGTGCAACTGCATTAATATGACCACCTCTATAACTATAATGCAAAAGATCAAAAGACGATGAGTATGTTTACTAAAAAACATAAGCGTTTAAACAAACAGCACGTTGAAAATAAGCAACCGCCATTTTATTTTAGTATTTGTATAATATTAATTTTTTGAATGAGTGCAACTGAAAGAATACCCCAAAGCCCAAAAAAAAAATACACCTAAGCAGGAATGTTGCAAAATATCGAGTGAATGAACATGAGTACTAACTAGAGCGTTATCCCTTTAATTTCACAATTATATATTCAAAACAACAAAATAATAAGAATATTAAAACAAAAAATCTCAACGGCGACACACTTTGAAAACTAAGATGGTGTAATTATGCCACTGTGTGAATTTGATGAAATTCCATTGCGGGCAAATTGAATTCCATCAAAATCTAGTTTTATACGCCTTTCAATGGGAAATCAAGGCATACAGGGGGCGCTATAAACAAGCAAAATAACATGACCTTTGTAGGTCTATATGGCAAGATTCCCGCAAAACGATTTTTATGAATCTGCGGCAGCAGAGGTAGTCGGGGTCCTTATGCTCCTACTTATACCAGTTGTCAAATTGTGGCGCCATTGTTTTTATAATTGCACTAACATAAAAGAGACAGATAGCAAGTGGTCCACAGCTGTTTCATTGCCACTATTTACCTCTAAAAGAGAGTGAATGAGTGATTAGTATTGAGTCTATATGTAACTTTGACTTATATTACAACACCATTTTTCCCTGCCAATTTCTTTCCTCAAAGTTGTAATCCAGTCTCATCAGAAAGACTGACCAAATGGCTATTTGACTGCCTACGCAACCTCTATAATATCCCGTCCCTTTTTTTTTGCATTACAGATTGCCAATGGTCCAAAAATGACTACTGAATTTTAATGAAAACTGCGACTTATACATGGACTTCCCTAACCTAACTTAGTTTAACATTTTAAATTTACAAACCGAAGTAAACCACTCCATACACATGTTCCACCACCAGTGCAACTGAGCGTCTGTTTGCTGAACACAATATATTAATACTCCCAATACCAAGTACGCATAATTCTGTCTGAAAAAAATTGGAGAAAAATAATAACACTATTCCTCAATTGGCTTGGGGTTCCATCTGGTAAGACCTCATGGTGCCGCCTCAAAACAAGGTAGTCAAAAAATGCAACCATACCGCCCGTTTAAACAAGATGAACCCAGCGCGAAGCTATTAACCTGACAATGACAAGCCAAGTTGAAAAATAGTGTGCCCACTAAATTAGTATTTCATCTTAAAACACATGAATTATAAAATTAAATACCATAGCACCGTTAATCAATAGCCATAACATCAACCTTTAAGGGGAAAAAATAAAACAAACTTTGCCATTTTAAACCCAACCAACTAATGAAATAAGCTGGATAATAGCCAAAGTACCTTAATCCACAATGAATTGTTGTTTTAGTAGCTAGAACTTACAAATAAAACTGTATATTATGGAATTTCGCATGAATGAGCATAACAACTTCCAAGAAAAAAACAACGAAATAAATCCAAGTGATTTACGTATGATCTTATTGTAATTGAAATAACTACCACAGAAGTTTAGTCACACAAAAGGCCTACATAAGATTGAAGCTAGTATTAAAAACTTAAAAATAGTGGATTTTCATTTCTTTCAAACTTGACAAGATTGATTTAACTCCTGCTTATTTTAGTTGAGCTAACTACGTACGGCATGTCGAAGACAATTTGTTCCCTAATGTTTACACAGAAGACCCAAGTCGAAGACCACATTTAATGCACCCCTCTTTGATTTTGCATGGAAAAGGCTTTTACTGGATCTATATAGAAATGAAAGCTGACGATGAACATCTGCACAATTGGTTTAATTTCACCTTTAACGCACCGCCCAAAGTCTCTGAATTGGTTTGCCTCTATCCTAGAAGCGATGCGCACAGTGAATAGCTGACAACCCCAAAGTGAGGAAACTTTTTTAACTCAACATGCAAACCCAAATTGGAAAATTTTGGTCAATGGCACACTGAAAAATGAGGAACAAAGGCTAATTGCTTAGGCCCACTCTGCTAGGCACATGTGACGAAAAAAATGGAACTCGAGTAACAGAGCTGGAACTACATATAGGATGGAAAACCCTCTTTGATCATGCAGTATGCATTTAACCCTTCATGCAAATTATGCGCCCCACAACCTGTGTTCGATATGTCACAACTAGAGTGATTGGTAGGTTTGGGTCCCGAAACTGACTTGGGGGACAAAAGCCACCTGCAACCATCCTTTAATTTGATGTAATAAGGAATGTGTTGAATCTGTGCACCCATTAAGTTTGTAACAAAGCACTATGCAGATAAATGGGGCGATGGCCCGCCTCCATTTCCTTAAATGTGTTTTAAACGGAAAAAATGAATAACCGACTTCATCACTAGCACCTGAAAGGATGCAAATCATCTTAGCCTGACCTCATTTGATGAGGAAACATAGTGGGTTCCATTAAACTTTTTCAAGAACAAACAACCACATTCCATAACACAAAAAGAAAAGCAGTTTGGCCCTATGATAAAGTCGGATCTATCAAATCTACGAAAGAGGGCCATTAGTGGTGAAATGGCTTAACAAGCAAAAAGAAAGTCAACCGAAAACTGACCCAATCCTCACAGAGAACCGAACCCGACTTTAAAGTAATTTGCACACTTTTAAAATTAACATCAAATAGGTTTTTTTTTCATGTGGACTTGAAATAATTTGCATACTGAAACAAAATGGGGACCTAAATATGACAATATAAGTATAGGCCCCCTCTGAAATCACCGGATCCAGGAAAAGGGCAATTATAATCGGAAAAATACAGACCTATTCTACATCCACATCGCCAACGAATAGGAAAAAATCAACCCTACTCTAAAATGCCCTAATGTCCTATTTTGCCACACCAACTACTGGTCCACCCCCTGCCCCCCAGCATAAACGGAAAGTGTACTATAATGATTTAACACGGATACCGCAACCACTTATTAGCGGCAATAATCGTGCGTGACACACAAGGGGTAGCCTGATTTAAGGATATTGAATTTTCATCTTGAAAGATTGGACTACACTCCAACACTTCATCTGTAAAGTTTCGCGCGATATCCAACCCGTTATGAATGTGAGAACTAAAAACGTGAATTTGTAAGCCACAAGAAATACTGAAAAATAAAATTGGACGACCAAAACCTGTGGCACAATTTTCTCCCATAACTACGAACCAAACAAGCTCTTTGGCTCTAAGCATTTCACAGGGTAATAAAAATAGAAGCAATCTTTTGCTACTAAAATGCCGACCACTTTCGGTAAATCGGGCTTCGGGGACGAGCTTATCAGCGATCGGTCCATGGACCTTTAAAACCCTCAGGTACTTTAGGGATACAGCGCACTATCAGTGTTTGCTGCATTTTTGACTACCCAATCAAAATCATTTGAAAAAGATACAAAATAGGCCGACGAGCATGAAGCCCTATGGTTTAAGCCTAATCAATAATAACTGGAAAGACAAGAATATATCGCAAGGCGGAATGCTGATTCGATATCGCCCTCTCTCTATAAAGGCACCTGTACTTGCACACCACAACTAATTGAATTGCCGAAACAAAACTTGTGTTTGAACATGGTAACTTTTTACAAACACCTCCACCATTTAATAGAACCACTTGCAAAAAGGACAGTGGTGATGAACCTTACTACCCGGTAACTCAATTTAGGTACAGAGCCAAAAAGAGATACTATTAAAACACCATTGGTGAAAAGGAACTTAATTGTATGAACAACTACGCATGCAACTGACAACGCCCTTGAAAGTGCAATTGCCAATTTATTTTTTTTTGAAACACACTGAATGCAGATTTGTGCCCTCATGAAACCTTTTCAATTTTGTAGTATAACGCAATTAAACTTACATTAAATCAAACCTTAAATCAACTTAAATCAAAATTAAAAACCCCATTAAAAAATTAAGACACGATATATTCCATCAAAAAAGGATTTACATTTGCAATCAAATGAACCTTGATTTGAGTTGACGCAACCTAACTTGCTTCCAAAAGGATGTGCCTCTAATAAAATGCACAATTGTGACCACTTTTGTATTGACGGAATGCCTCACTTGGCATTGGCATTTTTCAAAATGAATTACCCAAACTGCATGTAATATTTGTAACACCTTAACAACAATCAAGGCCAAACAATTAAGCCCCAATAACGATGATTTGCTTGTTTTTTTTTATGTACGAAAAAAACAAATGACCAAACCTAATAGAGGGCAAAGGACTAACGCCATCGTATGACATTAAACCCACAAACACGTCACAACATTGCATCACTGAAACCTGGATAATTATCGGGCAGTATTACCAGTGTTAATGCGTTGGGGCATAATTAATTATTATGACCCAAACTTTTACTACACTAGACCCACATTCTGATATTTGGTAATTGAAATGATAGAAAAAAAACAATTGAAGCACCCCAACTGATTGACTGCAGAATAATATTGGCTATAGCCCTACTTCTGGTACTACATTGAAATACTTCGTGCCACCCAAATCCATAATCACACTACCATAAGGAGGCCTATCAGCCTGACTTTGTATGCACCATGAATGGAAATTATCCACTTTGCGATAAAAAAAATCCCTGATAATTAAGAATTGATTTGGACAATAAGGCACATGATGTAAACGGTTGATGAAGGGACAAAGGAGTAACCAAACCGATGTTTGGTCATCCAGAAACCACCTACATTCCAACAGCGTCGCTAACATTGTTACTTACAACCAATTAGTGTACCTTGTTGACAGAATTAGATGACGGTAGGACAATGTGATTACGCAAACGAGAACCCCTGAACCGTTACCACAGTTACCACCACCCTTAGTTTGGGTAATTGTATTGCCTGAATTTGGATTTGCATGGCAATTACAAACACTCTATGAACCACTATGTAACTTCCTAATGATTGACTGCATGGATCGATAATGTAATAGCCCTACCTTACGGTCACACTACTAAAACCATTTTCACAGTACTTAATGCCTGCCGCGCAATCTATACTCTGTAAACCTAGACATACAAAGTAATCGATAAACTCCCATACAAGTCTCACAGGAATGCCTGGTAATTTGTCAACATGTAGACCATATTTTGTGTATCAGTGTAAGAGATTGTTTTGGTTCGTACATCATGCGTCCTGTGTCTTAACGCGCCGGATTTAGACTGCGACTAAGGGTGTATAAGCGCATTTTGTAGTAAGGTGGCCTTAGGCGCGATAAATGCGGCGCATCGAATCGTTAATTTACTTTGTACTTCGAATTTACGAAGTATCTATTCACACTACCAGTAGGATGCCCAACAGCATTAATCATTTGTATTAACAAGAGTTATTCATAGCCACAGTTGAACAAATACCTGTAATAATTATCTGGGGACACTCGGCATTTGTATCGACTGCTAATGGCTCTGAACAGGGCTGTGATGTAGTCTTGATCCTGTTTTATATTTTGCTGTACTATACCGGGTACAGTCTAATCGAGGTTGATTCTGTACACTCTGTTGTAGTCCCCTTGAACTTAATTCCGATCATAACTTGAAAGTTGGTTCATCGCATGACTCCTGGCTTACTTCAACCTTTTTATTTTGGATTTGTGTTATTTTCTTGAGCATCTCACAATGTTCAATGCTAATCTAAAACTAATGCGGTCTGTAACACACGGGCTTGTAATCTAATATGCCTTCCCCAAGCGGAGCGGCGCGCAGGAGATTTACCGATGAGTTTCTCATCTGCAACTCAACCTGACTGCACTGCTCAGGGTCTGGCATTGTTTTTGAGTCCGTTTCGTCCTCTGCGCCTTCCCATAATAACAGCTATCGGTAAAAAACAAAACAAAAAAAAAAAAAGAAAAAAAAAAAAAAAAAAAAAAAAACAAAACAAAAAAAAAAAAAAAACACAAAAAACACAAACATGACCAAATTTGTTGGAATGCTGGGTGTTTGTTGTTTTTTGTTGGGGGGTGGGGTTTTTTTTAATATTTCATTTTAATTCAAATAACAAAATATGGGGTACGGTACGGGACATACAAAGTCACTTAAATCCAATGACATTGCACTGTATTACATTCCCAAGACCGATGTTAGATGCGAGAATCCGATGTAACACAAACACAATCCTGCCGAGATTTAATTTAGCCGCGAATTACAAGTGCACAAAGAAAGTTTTTGATCCTCTTCGGTCGAATGCTGACAGTGATGGGAACGAATGATAATCCCAAATAAAAGCGACAAAAAGGTGCGTTGTCCATTGGACAACTAACCAAGCTGTACAAAGCAAGTTGGATGGGCCACAAACCGTTGCTACCATAAGCCGAACGATGACAATCCTGACCTATAGGCACGTTGCACTGTGTTTTTCCCGGCACAGAATTAAGTCGACATGGCACGGCAACCTTTGACTGAGACTAAGCAAAACACTGTGCATACTGGCGTAATTAAAATAATGAAATGAGCCAAAAAACCTTTCCAGGTAGGGTAAACTTGTTCCCTCGTTGACTTCGAATTCGGAAACGGTATTATGACACAATTTTGGGTGCCTCAAAATCTCTTGTTTGCACCTTTAAAATCCCAAGAGTGCTCATACCAGTTTATGCACCTGTTCCCCAGTCAGTAAATACCCTCCTGTTGCCTGGTCTCCACATTCCACAATATGACCTGCAAGGCTACCTGCTGCTAGGAGATCATAGTCATTGGATTTCCAGCCAAACTGAAAATAAAAAGGGCAGAGAAGAGAATTGGGGATCAGCACAGATATCAAAGTTGTGGGTATTTCTCCAGTTGTGGTGCCAGAGGGGCAGGGGGGATAATTTTCCCCCCTAATTTTTTTCTTACTTAAACAGATGACCATTTAATTGTATGAATTTCATCTTGAATGAAACGCCCATCTGTAAGTTTCACACTGATAGTTAAATCGGATTGTCAACCAAAATAGGGCAGATGTTTTGCTTGAAACATTTAACCAAAACACCTGCCCTAAGATTTCACAAGTTAATGAGAAAAACAGTAGCTTTCTTCAACCACAAACATTTGACCACTTCTGTAAATTTGGGGTTCTGGGATAGGCTCAAATAGCAATCTGTGAGTCAGACTTTAACCCCTTGGAACTACCTGCCTATCTATTGGGTATCGTATCTAAGCACTATTTTGTTGGTTACTTGGAGGATATCATGCAATGAGCAAATCGAAGATATCTGTAAAAATGGTGGTATGGTTACAGAGAATTTAGAAGCACGTGTTTTGATTGGTTACTAGAGGCCTATCTCAGGTTGTGCCCTGTATGAGCAATCACAACAGATTGTATCAAAGGTGTCAGTTAGTCCCATGGTAGTAACCCACTACAGTAAATTCTGCCATTTTTGAATACAATATCGTGTTTCAGAAACAATTATATTCAAATTAAGTCATTCAGTCTTAGAATAGACCCATGCCTTTCTAAAATTCCACAAATTCCCCAATAAGGTAACTATTATGCCAGTTAGGTCCTTCTTGGCCAATACCGGGACATCGGGTGGTTGGGGCCTATGTTCCATTGTTCCGATTACCCTAAGCCCTTGGGCATCTCTCAATGCGTGAAAGCTAGTGGGTTAGTCTTCCGGTAACTCGATATGCCATATTTTCACTTTTCCTACTCATTCTGCAATGCTGAGCACCCAGACAAAAGGAGTGGTACCATTTTCAAAAAGTCTTTGGTATGAACGGCCTGGGTTCGAAACCTGTGACTTTCATGACTACCATCCACTCCCAACACCCGCAACAACCCCCCCACACCATGCAACACCCCACTCCTCCCCACACCCTGCAACACAACACACCCTCCCCAAAACTCCCTCATCACACCCACCCCTGCAGCACCCCACCCCCTCCCAACACCCCGCAATGCCCCCCACCCCTCCCCAACACCCGCAAACAACCCACCCCTCCCTATAGCCATAGTAGTCCTGTAGTGACGATTTGCCTATCCGTGTACCGTTTCAGAGATACAGCAATTACACATATTTAATTAGCTCATTTGAATACCTAAGCTGCCTATATCACATACTTTCACATTGCAAAAACATGTGCCCCATGATAGGCCTTTCCAGGTAGGGTAAATTTGTTCCCTCGTTGACTTAGCATTCGGAAACGGTTTATGACACAATATTTGGGTCGCCTCAAAAATCTCTTGTTGCACCTTAAATACCAAGAGGCTTCTACCAGTTATGAACCTGTTCCAGTCAGTAAAGTATCCCCTCTGTTTTGCTCTGGGCTCCCACATCCACCCAATTGACCTGCAAAGGCTACATGTGCTAGGAGAGGAGATAATAAGTCATTGGATTTCAGCCAAACTGACAATAAAAACAGGCAGACAGAGAAGAGAAATTGGGGATCAGCAAGAGATATCAAAGTTGTGGGTATTTCTCCCGTGGTGGTGCCAGAGGGGCAGGGGGGATATTTCCCCCTAATTTTTTTTACTTAAACAAAGTGACCAATTAATTGTATGAAATTTTTCATCTGGACATGAAAACGGGACCCATCTCTAAAGGTTTACACTGAGTAGTTAAAATCGATTGTCAACCCAAAAATTAGGGCATATGTTTTTGTTGAAACATTTAAAACCAAGGGAACACCTAGGCCCTAAAGATTTCAACAATGGTAAATGAGAAAAACAGTCTTTCTTCAGACAAAACAAAAAACATTTGAAATATCTGGTAGTGGAAAACCTGGTGTTTCCTGGGGATGAGGCTCACATAGCAATCGGTCAAGGACCTTAAACCCCCAGGGCCACGACCTGACTATCTATTGGTATCGTATCTAAGCACTATTTTGATTGGTACTTGGAAGGTAATATCATGCATGAGCAAATCAGAGATCCTGTAAAAATGGTGGTAATGGTTTACAAAGAGAGATTTAGAATCACGTTTTGATGGTTCTCAAGCCTATCTCAGGGTTGTTGCCCTGTAATGAGCAAATCACACATATTGTACAAAGGTGGCAGTTAGTGCCCAGGGGATTAACCCACTATCAGTAAATTCTGCTCATTTTTGAATACATTCTGCTTCAGAAAACAATTATATTCAATTAAGTCATTCAGTCTTAGAATAGACCATGCCTTTCATAAATAATCACAAATTACCCAGATAATGATCTAATATCCAGTTAAAGTCCTTCCTGTGCCAATACCACATAGGGTGGTGGCCCAACATGTCCTTTCCATTACCCTAAGCCGTGCATCTCTCTCAATGCAGTGAAAGCTAGTGGTTAGTCTTCTGGTAACGCTATATGCCATATGTTTTCTTTCCTACTCCATTCTTGCAAATGCTGAGCACCAGACAAGACAGGCAGTAGGTCCATTTTTAAAGTCTTTGGTATGAAACGCCTGGGTTCGCAACCCTGTGCTTTCATGAACTACAATCCACCCTCCCCACACCCCCCCAACAAACCCCCCCCCACACCATGCAACACCCCACTCCCCAAACAAAAACACAAAAACCTAAAACAAAGAAAAAAACCTAAAAACAAACCCCACCCAACCCCACCCTCCCCTTCAGCACCCCACCCCTCCCAACACGCCCGCAATTCCTGCTCCCCCTCCCCAACACCCGCAAACACCACCACCTCCCCTATAGCATAGTAGTCTCATGTAGTTAAGGAATTTTGGCCTATCCGATGTACCGTTTCAGAGATCAGCAATTACACGCTATTTAAATTATCTCATTTGAATACCTAGCTGCATATATCACATACTTTCAATTGCAAAAAAACAGGTCCCCCATGTAGGCCTTTCATGCAAGCGCAGAATTTTTAAGTATCCGATGTACCGTTTCAAAAATATATCATTATGCTGATTTTTGCATATTATTAGCTCATTTGCATACTCATTTTGCCCGAACTCGCCCAAATTCTAATCAGGTCGAGAAACTCTTCAGCTCACTATTCCTTCCACCAAGTTACATCATTATATGCCTTACGGACTCCAGAAAACTTGTGCACAGGCCTTGCATGAAAATTCTTAAATTATGCAATATAGATACTTAATTAGCCTATTTTACGGCCCCATCTAATCATGTCGAGAACCCACAACCCACTTCTTTCACACCCGTACTCATTGTCACCCTTACGGACCTCCAGATAAATCATATACAACAGGGGTTACCATTGTTATCACAGACGGACGGACGTACGAACGAACGGACGAATGGACGCTGCTCTTTCATAGTCCGCGACACATTCGGCGGGACAATATACATCAGGATAATTATGCCAGTGTTGGCTGTTAACTCTTATATAGATGATCGCTCCATGCCAATTCAACAAGGTGGCGATCATCTTACCTTTAGATTTTTTTACATAAAGGCAGATCTAACTGAGAATGAAAATTCTGAATTTTGAGTTCCTTACTCCATTTCGTTTTCTTGCTAAGCAATTTGAAATTTGAGGTTGGCACTGTAACCAAGACGGTTCTCGAACCACAAGTGTCGCCTGTTGCGCGATCACTTGCTTATGACGAGTTTGGCAAATTATGCGTAGAAAAGAGAACAAATGCACTGGCATAGAAGAGTTATACAAAATCACCAGGGTTTTGAAGTAATTCGGCATAGTGTTTAGCCTCAGAGCATTGCGGTAGTTGGACCGCTAGTGTCGTCTGCCCTGGCGGTTTGTAAATGGGTGTAAAGGTGACATGAGGTAACCAAGGTCACATGGGTCAAATGGGTCACAAAGGTCCACAGGGGTCACTGAGTCACTTGGGGTCTCAAGGTTCACATGAGGTCCTTAATGGCCACATAAGGTCACCCCACCCCGCCCCAGGCCCTTGCCCCCCGATGCACCCTTCCCTTTCCTGACACCACACCCCAATTAACTTCCCCACCCCCTCCCCGTCACAGCTCCCCCCGACTGCTCCCCGGCAAACCGATTTTGTGAAATGGGCCAAAGTGACATGAGGTCACGAGTCACATGAGTTCACACAGGTCACATGGGTCACAAGTCAACAAAGTCACCAAGGTCAAACAAAGTCACCAAGGTTACCAAGGTCACCCCACCCCTCTCTCCGACACAAACCCCACCCTTACCCGACCCACGCTACCCCGACCCTACCCAGACGCACACCACACACCCCTCCCGACAAACCCCACCCATAGCACAACCTCCCGATGCCAAAGGAATTTTTCATATCCTATGTACCATTTTAGCGATACAGCAAATATGCATCTTTATTGCTCTTGCATACCTAAAGCCGCTTGTATCAAGGAACTAACTTTCAATGGCAAAGAAGATGCGCACCATAGATGGGTTTTCGTGCAGTGAAGGAAGTTTGCATATCCTCTGTACCGTTTCAAAAAATATAGCGATTACGCCTGATTTTTGCCTATTATTAGCTCATTTGCATATGTAATTTACCCGAAATTTGCCCAACATCTAATAAGGTTTAGTACTCTTTACCCATTCCTTCTACAAGTTACAATCATTAAAAAGCCCTTACGGAACTCCAGGTAACTTGCACACAGCCTTGCGGGGAAAGTGTTTTCAGGTTTGACCGGCAAAATAAGCTAATTAAAATTCATGAATATGCAAAAAGGCGCCAAAAGCGACCATAATATTGCGGCACCTCACTCTATCATCCTATCAAGTTGAAGTAAATCGGTGATAGCGTTTAGCCTACAAGCATTTTAAAAAAGGTAACCAAGCCATACGGACGGACGGACATACGAACCACACGGACACACAGAAATTTGGACTAGTAGTGCTCCATGACATTCGTTAGAGGCGCCACAACAAATGGGCCTCAAGACCAATGTTGATTTTTAGGGCACATAACGCAATCAGTACAACACTGATTGTCAAAATTTGTTATTCTCATGTAGTGAATTTAATTTCAAATAAAGACCCCCAACAAAGTAACGCAGCATGTCTAAATACCCCTAGAGGTCAAGACCCAGGTCTTTGCACGAAATATAAACTACATATCATAGTTGTATTTCTTTCCTAAATTTTGATACCCTTCTTGCCCCATTGCTATCGATATTGCCAACACAATCCCCATTTAAGAAATTTACTCCCTTGTTAAAAGTTTGCAGTACAAGTATAGCCATATTAGCTCATATTCATTGCCATTCAGTGAAAGATCGCATTCTTCCCGTGTGTGTCACATAATGCATGGTTGTGTATTGTAATAATGTCTAGGTGCACTTTGAAAATGTGACCCCTTTTCGTATGGATCATTGTTGTTTGCTATATTGATCACAATGGAGCAGAAAGGTGTCAAAATTTTGCAGAAAAAACAGACTATTGATATGATTTCATTTTTTGGTGCATAACCAATGGTGTAACTTAATGGGGGTATTTAGACATGCTGCGTTACTTTTTTGGGTCTTTATGTCATCTGCAAACATTAAGCTTTCACCAAGTTGGAGTAATGAGCCCTTAAAACGTCCAATCATGTTTTTCATTTTCGATCACTATTTTGGAGCACGGTCCTGCTTAGTAGATTTTGGTGTCAAATGAACAGGCAGAATTTTCACTGAACAAAAATTCATTGAGTACAAAATGAGGTCCCCTTGGACTCCATACTTATGCCTCTGAAGGAGTTTTTCCAAACCTCAAAAGCAAATTTATAGTCAAATATTTCTTCTAAATGGCAGCATTCAAATATAGTGCTTATTGTGAGAAAACCAAATTTCACCATTTGCAAAAGCTATTTATACTATTTGTATTGTCTGGTAGAAACTACTTGTTAACAT
The DNA here is from genome assembly GCA_023653785.1 of Ophioderma brevispina. NCBI lineage: Eukaryota > Metazoa > Echinodermata > Ophiuroidea > Amphilepidida > Ophiodermatidae > Ophioderma > Ophioderma brevispina. The sequence goes on along the minus strand of JAMKCH010067620.1, from coordinate 42,674 downwards.
TCAAATAAGGAAATGTGATCCTCCAAAGTTTTCACCAAATGCACCTTCTTGCGCACCATGTATTTGGAAACGGATAAGTCCTGATTAGTAGTACTACATACAAACATTAGAAAGGCTGGTCTCAGGACCAGAAAAAAGATCCACTGGACCAGAAAATTCTGACATTTGGAACTTATGGGTCCAGTGGACCTTCATTAAACTTAAGTGGGAACAGTCAAAACTCTAAAAGTAAATATGATACCACTGTCCCACATAGTGTTGATTAAAGCCAATTTTTAATGCAATACTACTTGCAGCTAATAATTTTAGATGTTACAAATTAATGTGGCCAAAATACAGCCCTATGAAAAACAAAATGTTTGGCTCATATTTACCCTCCACCCAAAAAATCCCATCGCAATTTTTACCCAACCCAAGGTTTGAAGAGAAAATCAATAAAACTTTTGTTTGATTTAAGGGTGTTTGCTAGGATTTCAATATGAAAGGAACACACCACTAAATTATAAACTATTGTGTCGAGACAGTGTTGGCATCCGAATGTGGCCCTTTGCCTAAATGAGGAGTCACAAAATGTTGAAAAAAGTTATGCTTTAAATGAAATTTGAAATATAATCATAAGTTTGGATAGTTAGTAAAAAACCCCCCCCCAATTTGGGTGGCTAAGATTTTGTCTGTGCCATTTTTGTATACTTCTGTGGTGTTTTGGAAACTGCGCAATTCTAATTTCTAGTTAAAATTTCAAAATACAGGTGTGGCCATGTTGAAAATGTGCCTGCAAATCTTCTATTGATGCGCTGTAGCTCATATGAGGAAAACACTATGTGCAAAATCCATCCAAAGACCACAGGTGTGTGTGCTTCCATCTATGCAACCATGAGCCAACGTCATGCTTAACGACACTATCAGTGATCCACCCGAAAGAGTAAAAATATTTTAAATATTGGCCGGAAGAAAGCTTAAAAGTGAGAACAAGTTCATAGAATTCAAAAGGTTCTTTTGTACAAGTGTAAAATTGATAGAAAAGGAAGAAAACAGAAGTGCCAAGTTCATGAATCTCCATGAATTACGTGTTGTAGTTAAGTGTCCGTTCGGACAGTAATGACTAAAATAGCCGATTTTGTCCTTAGGTTCTTTTGACCACTATAACTTGTGATGATTTTTCGTTAGTTTCTGGTGGCAAATCACTGATAGTGCTTTAAAGTTACCTGTCTGGAACACGCCCTGGGAGCACTATGTAACAATGTCTACAAGGAGTTACCTCATTGGACAGCACTTTCTATATAAGACCCACATCGAGAGGACGAAGAGTAAAGTATGACCACGCAATAACATCTTGACCAAACTCACTGGCACAAGATGGGCGCTTGCCCACATACCTAAGATCAAAATATTTGTTGAAGAGGTATGGTCCTAACCTTCCAAAAACTCCAGTTTTGTAATAACCAGTGGTTTTAAGCCGGAGAGAAGAAATTGATGTTGATGAGGGTTCGAGGTATTTTGTTACATAAAGTCTATGAGGGAGTTTGTTTAGTGGTGTGATTCCAAACGACATTCCATTGTATAAAAAGAAAAAAAAAAACCCTACATATACAGTACTTGCACACCAGTAACCTTCTGATGGGGTATATGCACACAATACAACAGTCATTTGGTAACAATAAAAGTTGGTATGTTTATTGATGCCTTTCATAATGAAGACCGTTTTAGCATTCATTACAGAGTGCATCAGTGGCCAACACAACAGCACTGTCCACACTAGTCTACCAGTACAATAGTAGGCTCCTTGATTCAATGCCTCTACCACAGGAGTTGCTCTAATACAAAAAAGAAGCAAAATAATAATTACATGTAAAGTTGATAGTTTGAAAGCTGCACCATATTCAAAAGGTGCTATTACATCACTACACACCTAGTGAATTAGAGTGAGGGTTGTGGTCGGTCCATAAAAAAGTTGACGAAAGTGTGTATAGCTATGAATTTCACACCACAAGTGCTTTATGTGAGGATAATCAGTTGCACCCTGCTACACAAGCCTTTAACTTATTTCCCCCCCAAAAAGGGTGTTGAATGAATGCAGTCTATTTGATATACACACGACACTTAGAAAACTGGGTAGGACATTTCGCTTGATTGAGGGCTGCGCAATAAATGACGTTTGCGTGACGTCAGAATATGTGAGAAACAGCCGGGTGTTGAATAATTGGACATTGTATTACATGTGTAGAAGCTCCATAAATTTCCCAAGTGCAATCGTTAAGGTAGGTGTAGCAAATAAACCAGTCTATCATTGATGGATACTTTCCGCGTCAAAATCGGAATATGCAGGAAATTTCTGAGCATTTACTGCATCGTTCCGTTTAATCAGTTCTCTCTTTGGCCTTTGATCGCTTACAGTTTGACCAAGTAATATTTCGAAACTTATTCTTAATCATCTTCAAAAAAATTTATCATAAGCCGACATTTTTTATGGCACATCTTGAAGGTTTAACCTCTATACTCGTAGTCATATTTTGACTGCATGGTTGTTTTTTCTAATAAACGTATTGGCAGTTTCCATTATGCATAGATTCAACAAAAAAAAAAACCCTTCGAAATTTTGACTGGTACTGCATGCCACCCTGCTGAAGAAGCCCCGATCGAGAGATGTCTTACACACAGCACGTATATAGTTGCTCATTAAATTTGTTTGTAGCCTGAGTCCCCGTTCCTCATTCATAACTAACAACATGGCGGATAAGTCATACGTTTTCAATGACTGAAGGATTTAGCGGATCAGTTTGAACAGAAAAAAAATAATCAATAGCTTTCAAAGGCGAAGTTTCATAGTGCACTACGTCGGGGACAAAATAGGCACACCATTATGCATATGCCAAGGTGCCAATAGCATGGATGCGAACTGTGAATGCGTTTTGAGCAGGGTGGCGTTTTTTGATTTTTTTTTTTACAAAAAAAACTCACAAAAAAAAATTGGGATATTTTTCTTGGATTTAAATCGGATTTTTTTGTTATTTGTTGATTTTTTATGTTTCATAATATGGAATTATCAAGAATTCTTTCAAACATGGAAATCTACGCCGAATCCTTATATATACTTTCCCTAATACACTAGCCTAACAAATTACATGAACCTAGGGCTGAAGTGGTGTGGGACCGTATTTTGGCATTAGCCCACTTCAAAATATTTATTTCGGAACTAACAAATTGACTCCTTTCAAAAATCATGACTGGTAACTCTATGATTTTTTTTCTGAAAGAAATCCACAATAAATATGGAGATTGGAAAACTCTAACATTAAAAAATCCCCAGTAAACAAAAGAACTTCCCTCAGAGAAGCCCCAGTTTATATTTAAATATATTATCACAGGGAAAATCCCCAGTGGCAGTCAGCATTGGAAATTCCCCCAGGAAAGTCCCAGTTTATATTGCAATTTTCACAGGAAAATCCCCAGGGCAGTTCCGCATTTGAATTCCAGTCAATGTTTCTTTATTCAAGCACTGAACAGAATAACTAATGAGTCTCGGACAAATATCAGACTTTTATGAGAAAGCTTTGCAAAAGTAAAGAAGTGACTGAACTACTGTACCTATAGGCTTAGAAACATGTTATATCTATTATTGAAACATTTTTGGTTGCACTCTGTTCAATACGGACTTTGACCTAATTAGCGACGTCCACACTATTTAACTTGTAGAAGTAGTCCCTAATTATGGGCTAAACCGGACCTCCTTTTTGCCAAATAAGTGAGTGTAGATGCAAAACCAGTGCTGAAATAAGTTAATTGGGGATGATTAAATTGTTACATCAACTGCGCTGTTGGCTCTTACATGAGTGTGCAGTATTTGAGGATTTTGTTCAAGATTAACCAAATTTAAAAAGGTCATCTAGTGAGGCCTAATGAAATGTCTGGGGCATTTATTAGGTCCAAAATATGGTACTGTAATACTGTAAATCTGTTTCCACTAGTATTTACAAGAAACTTTGAATTCGATTACAAAAATAAAACTAAAGAAACTTTAATTTAGGTCACAACATCAAGGTTTCAATCTGATTATTTAAAACATAAATTGGTCATTGCTAACCATGTAGATGGTATCTGAATGCTTAAAAGTGGTTTAAATCTTTTATTTGATAAAAGTAGTTGATTTAAGTATTAAAAATTGTCTTTAACAAATTATTTAAAAAAAGAAAAATATTTGTTTTACAAAAAAGTGATTTAAATCAGTGATTGTAAAAAAAAAATCATTTGATTTAAAACGCGATTTAAATCAACTGATTGAAATCAAATGATTTAAATCGGCCAACCCTGGTTTGAAGGTGTAGTATGGACGGGGGGCATGTGCGAAACAAAACATGATTTAAAATGTCAAAAAATGCTCTTTGAGCAGCTTTTTGACTCACAGACAGAATAATTCATATAAGTAAACTTTAGTGATGGCCGATCACCCAAGATCGGCAACTGCCACTCTGATCAAAAAATTGACAGATCGGGCCGCGCCGATCCGATCCTGATTCAGATTCAATAGATTCTCTTCAAAGCCAGGGCAATTGTCCTAGTCTGGGTATTAGAAGTGTGCATGGTCTAAGCTTTAGTTTTTAGAGAATTTTAATAATGGACTATGACGACTTTTGAAGAATTTCCATGTCAATACAAGCCATAATACCCAGCAAGTCTATCTTTAACTTTCCCAGTGCATCCGATGTCGGCACAAGTTGATTTCCGCCAGTGGTTACCGAGATGTGGTCATTTCAGGGAGGCAGTTGGCCAGAAGTTATTAGCGAGGTTGCAGGAACTCATTAACGTCTAACTCGAACATCTACTCTAGCATCTGTCTATTCAAAACCACTCTTTTCAATTGACAGGCATTCAAATAGGCATTCACATTAGACGTTTATGGGTTTCTGCAACCTCGCTACTGGTGGTTGTGCCACATTTCACTGTTCATAACAACAGCCAATTCAAATGAAGAATCTGCTGTGATGCACTGGGTCTGCGGGCAAGCAGCGGCTTTATTTAATTTGATATCACACCTTAAGCATTTGAGGGATAAAAATAACTTACCCAAGGTATGCATTCATGCTGACTAAACTCTTGGGGGCATCCCTTCCAGAGTCCATATCCTTAACACCAGACTGCAGGATCTGATCTTTCTAAAATAGAAGAAAGATAAACTATATGTCTAAAGTCAGTGCAAATATTTTCTTTCATTTTTATTAACAAGCATGAATTTCAAGCATGAAAATCTAGTTTGAATTTTTTCAAGAAAGTAAAATTTTCAACCATACATTATGGAAGTCTTTTGAATGTTAAAGACACTATCAGTGATTTGAAAAATATTTGAAATTTGCAGGAATAGCTTCAAAGTGAAGGATAAGTCTGTAGAATTCTCATAAGTTACCTTTTCCAACTGAAGAATTGACAGAAAAGGAAGAAAACGGCAGTGTTCCAAGATACGATTCTCCATTCAATTATGTGTTGTAGTAAGTGTCCGAACGGACAGTAATGACTAAAATTTCAGATTCTGTCCGTATTAGGTTGCCTCTGGTCTTTTCATTTGCAGGGTATGTTAGGATACCTGTACTTGTTACATACATGCAAAAATCTGATTTTTGGATGATTTTTTTTTTTTCGATTTTCTGATTTAGCAAATCCCTGATAGTTGTCTTTAAGTTTATGGTCCTACAGCAGTTTTGGCTTTTTTGTTTAGCAAGGTAAGGCAAATCAAATCACTAAATGCAGGAGTAGCATGCAGTCAACTGTGCCCTTCCTTGGCCTCTCAGTGATCTATCTATTAACCATTTACATCTCCATGACACTAACTTCTTGAGAGGCACATAAAGGCAACATATCAAGGGTTTACTGCAAGAAGGCCCCATCTACAATAGCTGCCACTTGTGTTCTTATTTGGTGTTATCTGCCAAATCTATTGCAGGTGGGTCCTTTTTACCTTAAATCCTCAATATGTACATTACGCCTTGGTCTTTCACAGGCACAGAAAGGCAACCTAAACGAAACAGGATTCTGAGGGGTTTCTTCTGGACAAGCAAGAAAAGGCACTCATTTTTTTTGTTCATAAAATTTCATGAGAGGCACGTTTGCCTATGAGTGCCTGTGCCCTGTAAGGGCTTTTGAGGGCATTAGTAGCATCATAATGGGAAAGTGGGCCATTCTTCGGGATGTCACACATGTGACCAAACTTTATTTGCCTCCCATTACAAAGCAACCAATCTAGCGAAAGTATAAATATTATTCTTGGTTAGGTTTGGACAAAATCTAACCAAAAATAATGTTTCCACTTTTTTCTAGATTATCTGATTTGTCATGGGAGGCAAAAAAAGTTCGGTCACATGTGTGACACCCCGAAGAATGGCCCAAGTCAAAATATTTTGCAGATGAGATGAGAAAAATGCAAGGTTTCTAATGGTACCAAAATCTCAGGTTTGATGGTGTGAAAGGTGAGGTCCATGCTGAGGATCGGGTGGTGCCTCTTTAATTGAATATATGGATGGTTGTACTATTATCAGTAAAACTGGTCACTGTACCTACCTTTGCCATGAGGTCATCTCCTGTCACCATGGCAACTTTGAGATCATCAATCCCAGCATTCTTAGCAGCTTCCTGTAATGCTTGTACACAAGCCAATGGGTTGACGCCCCCTGCATTGCTAACTACTCGTATGCCCTGTCTCTTTATCTCTTTCAGTAAGGGCGCCATGGTGATCTGAACAAAATCTGGTGCATATCCCATATTCTGTGTGCATGTTCAAAGAAGAAATCATGAAGAGTGCATAAAGACCATGCAGCAAGTAACCTTGCAAATTCAACCTGGTGGGGGACAAATATACAATTGAGCTCATTAATTAATATGCACAAATGACACAAGTCACGGTATTGCCTCCCCCACTACTCACTACCAAGTTCGTCAAATTTGGACATTGGATCTGGCATAAGTTCACCTTTTTTTAGTAAAAAGTAAATCAGAGCCATATGGCAAATTAGCTTATTAGTGGCAAAATAATGATGACCAGGTACTGGGCATTACTTGCATCCACATAAACTTGCATTTCATGGGAATAAGAGTGGAAAACTTGGTAAGAGACGAATTTTGCACCAGGTCTTCAGGGGAATAGAGAGCGTAAAAGTCTAAAATACACACCAAGGTATGAACCTTTGACCTTTGGCCTCCAGACCTGTCTCTCACGCAGCAAGGTACTAGGTCCTGTGGTGCAAGTGTCTCGAGATTCGGGTCAGTGATCTCATTGGTACATGAAGGGACACATGGACAGGTCTATGCGTATATACCAAATTTTGATATGACAATATCCCTCTTCAGCTAAAGCAAACCAGAGGTATGAAAACAGATCGTCAAAAGTTCCAAACGCAGCAGACGTCCATCAACTGATACCACGTTGGCTCCAAACCTAACCAATCAACAATAATTTCTCCAAACGCTAACCATCATGTTAAATTTCTTGGGATTACTTTTTATCCATTCAGTACACAGAGAATTTGAAAACACCTTTAACCAAAATATGGGTCTCTGAATTTCTTGACCAGTGTGGCACCATGTAGTAATGATTTGGCATAACTTAGGAATATTGTTTATGGCCTTCTGGGAAAATAGCCATTTTGGCGTGCCTGGGGATACTAATTCTTTGAGTTAACACATGTATTTTTGTTAATTTATTCTTGTTTATTTACAAATGAGTTCCACAAAATCCAATTACTTTTTTCTTCTGTAACTTAAAACCATTCCAATATACCAACCTAAACACAAATCACCTGTATCAGAAGTTTAGTAAGTATGTCAGGAACCGGGACGTAACTCCATTTTTGGCAAAAATAAGATTTTATGGCTCTAGAGTAAAAACAAATATGTAATTCCATACTCCATTCCAATGGAGTTACCGCTATAACCAGGAACAGAATTAGTGACCAACTGAGCATACACAGTTTGTAAAGCAACCTGTTTATGGGATGTGATTGGTTTGAATATAGTTTGGGTGCAACATGGTTGGACAAAATATGATTTGTAAATGTCAAAAATGCTCCATTTATGTCGGTTTTTCAACTCATGCACATTGTAACTTTCTGCTTCAGTAAAGGTTCGCCCATACTTAACTGCATTGCAGTGCAGTACTGCCTTTCACACAGTATTTCTGATTGGCTAGCTAATTACATCATACATTCATTTAAAAAACCAATTAAAATTAAGTTCCAACCCTCTTCTGCCCTACCACCATTCTTAGCTAAGCACATTGCTGATTGGCTCAACAAATCACATGTTCCATTGTTACCAACTGGCAGGTAGTACTCACAGAGATAAAGCGGCACAGGCATATTTTCACAAAATATGAAATATCTCCAATTAGCTCGTAAATGATAGTCTATGCCATTGCCAGAATACAGATATATTTTACAAATAACATACCCAAAAACAGATGGACATTAATAAGAGGCTAAAGACAAGACATGGTTTGCCGTAACTTTCCTAATCAACAAATGTGCCTATTACATGAATATCACAGACTCATACTCATTGAAATTAAAACCACAAAGGTCACAGGGTGCATGCGGTGGGAATCAACTATGGCATGTGTTTTCTCGTGTTAAACGTCATTTCTGTTGTCTGCTGAATAATTGAATAAACGTCACTGGTGTCATTTTATTAGAAATCTTTCTGTTTCCCCTATCTGCGGACAAGATAGCTCAATCAGGTAAGCGCTCGACTCCAGTGTATGCTCATCCATGCGTATAGGCGTGTGTTCGAGCCCTGTGAGATTCAGCTGTCTTGTAATTTCCCTGGACAAGAAATTAACCGCTTGGTTGTCTCGATTTACCCATGCAATATTTGGGAAGCTGGTCCCGGCTGCGATGGTTATCTCAATGTATGTTTGCTGATAAGGGAAAGCGCTGATGCCAATCTGCTGCATCCCTTGAAATGATGCTAATGGTTTATGGTATGGTTGGGCCACAGTGATCAGCGACCATTTGTGAAAGCGCTTAGAGGCCAATAGCATAAGGCGCTATATAAATCTCTGCTTTTATTATTATTATTATTATAAGGGCAATGATTTGGTCTTAATCATTTCAGGTGAGGACTAATGTATTTACAACTACAACCAAGCAAAAATATCAATTTTGAAAAATCTTGAGGGCACACTATTTCTCAAATGTGCCGGTGTCTCTTTAATGTAAAACTGCTACTTACAGGTGCCTTGAGCTTTGCAGCAGCCAGCAGTGACATGGTAATCTCAGACAAGTAGTCAAACACAAGGAAGTCAATCTGTCCTTGATGTACTAGTTGTGGTGCTGTGAAATTTACATGTCAAACATAAAATTAGATCAAACAATTTTCAATACAAATTAAGCTCATAAACATTAATATATTCGAGGCAATTGTACATGTAGGATATAATAAACATTTATGTCACTAGACTGATGTTAAGATGACAACAGAATGAAGGTATGGAATATTCACTCAAGAAAATGTCTAGACTCCAGTGTATCCAACAACTATGTCCATCTACTCGAAAAAATTATGGCACTAATTTTTTTTGGTCAAAAAACCAAATATGTAAAAACTAGAGCAGCAAGGATCTGTGACTTATTCTCCAGTGGGGAATGGGTGTTGAGTTTTGTGGCAATATATTTGAGATAAACCACTTATAGGTACAAGCAATACCTGCATGGCATGCAAAGTGATAATTCCCATATCCAACGTCCCATTAACTGTTAACTTAACAGTTAACTGTTAATTGACACCTATATCTAACAAGAAAAATACTACACCTCCTTTTTTGCAGTGATTGCCATGTATGTAGTTTTTTTTCGAAAAGGATGTTAGGGAAATCAGGCCTATAGCCATGGGAATTTGTTTATTGTTAAGGCCAACCGAAAAAACAAGTTTGTTTCCATTTTAGTCCAACATAAATGTAAAATGCATTTTATTTATTTACAAACTACATTCTCTATTGACCTGATATATGGGTCAGATGGTCAGAGTTAAACCCGGATCTATGTTGAAGCTAAATTGCATTTTTATAGGACATTGCCATTTTAATTACGCGAGCATACAGAAGTCCTTTTCATACCAAGACCCCCCCCCAAACCCAAACCACCCACAAAAAAAAACCAAGCAGATTATCACACAACAACATATTGAACCTAGCCCCCCCCCCAAAAACGTATCTGGAATGTGGTTGTAACATCGAACGTTGAAAAGAGGCTTATGTTATACTCTACCAGCTTTGCACTATTTTTAAAGTGTGTTGCATTAAAAACGAGAATTGGGCGCGTTCACGGCTTTCACGCTCACATATTAAAAAGAATTTAAGCTGTGGGCCGCTCCATGACCTTGGACCTTGGCACATGACTTTTGACCTCATCACATATGAGGGATCCCATGGTTCACATATGACAGAATGTTTGGGTTCCAATGAAACTTCAAACTTTTCAATTGAGGTCAATTTTTCCATTTTATCCTAGTTTTTCAACTTGACCGCACATGTCCTTTGACCTTGGTACATGACTTTGACCTCCTCAACATGAGGGATCCCTGTTGCATCTATGACTGAATTTTGGTTCCAATTGAATTCAACTTCTCAATTGAGGTCAATTTAAAAAAACATAACAATTAGTGACACACACACACATACCACGCACAACGGATTGCTAAGGTAGTCCTTCCCGCTGGAGCTGCAGCCCCAAACACAAAAAAAAACATTGCATTACTAGCTAAATATATAATCAGCTAATATGACTGAAGTACTTTTTGCCACAATGCTTCTTAGTTGGTGATATGTGAACTTGCTATGATATGGTCCTGAGATGCAATAATCCCTGATTACCACCGAAACCTGTTTTTCTTAACTTTGAAACTAACCCTGAAAACCCGGATTCCCCTTCCTGTAAGCTAAGAACTCTACCACTCCATCAACCACCGACTCCACCACCCATCAACCTTAGGCCTACTTCCAACCTGTTCAACCACAGATCAATAAAATTATTCTTCCCTAGGTCACCACAAACGCAAAAACTGTCAACATGAAGTAAATTTTGTCTGCACTGGATTTCCTGCAACTGTTGCCCTTGTGGTATTTTCATTTTGGCTTTCTTATGGGGGGTGGGGGGTGTCAGACACTATCTGCTCGATTTGGGCATTGGGGATTTCCAAATGGTCATTTAAGGATTCTTACATGTATTTCTATGGCAGCCCTCGGTCTCATCGACATGCAATCACCTTTTAATCTTCTTTCAATACATCTTAGTATATCATGATAATTTAGGAAAAAATATTGGTTCAAAATCCTTGGGTTAGTGGATTATCCCCGCTGCAAAAAGTGAATCCAATACAGTCATTTAAGATTCAAATATTCGTGACCAGGCTTAGACTTTAGTCAAGACTGTCTGTAACCGTCCGATTATGCGTAAGAGCGCCCTCCTACGTTAAGTCCTTTGAATAAGACTAGCACTCGGTTTATTCCGGAGTTAATACCAATTCGTTTGCTGTTATGTTGGCAGGGTCCCAAATCCCCAGAGGCCTTAATAACCTGTACATGTATTGTTTTTGCTGTCATAACCCACACTCTTAAAACCAAGTTTTGTTGATGGTGCAACAGTTTTATTTATTATGTACTACATTTTTCACCATTAACATTTAATTTCGAATTCACCTCTCTCTCTCTCTCACTCTCTCCGTCTCACACACACACACACACCACACACACACACACCAGTCACACACCACACAGAACCCCATAACACAATATGAAACAGTCCAGAAAAATGAAAAGTTTTTGGCATTCAAGGAAAATGTAATCATTTTTAGATGTCATACAAGAAATGTCAGGGAAATGTCTTCAAATTTAAGTAACATGCCTCTATGTGTGACAAAATCATATTATGTTTTGCAAATTTTCATTGCACTACTAGTGTAAAACTACTAGGCTAAATACTCCTTGCTATATGAAAGCACTGCAGAGTGGTAGTGTCTGACCTTGGCCATAGACATCTATGCCCTGGTTTCTGGTAAACATAAGCATGGTCTACGTAACTTCACCACTGACCAATTACTGACCTTTTTGATGGCCTGGACTTTGCCCAAAAAATGGTTGCCTGTTTCTTGTTAGAGACCCTACTAACAAGCCAGCAAAGGGGTGCAGACAAACTACAGGAACCAGAGTATTACTATTATTGATTTTTTTGGGCTAACAAACAATTGTGTACAAGCTAAGGTCGAGTTACACTCACCAGTCCCAAGGTTGAGTTACACTCAGCAGTCTTATATAGACTTACCTTCGTAAGTCAAAAACAAGGTAGCAAGGTGGTCCCAAAACGTACCTATTTTTGAAAGTAGGTGGATAATTTTCAAAACTTGGAAAAGATGCAACTGAACCATTGGGCAGGGATTCACTAGCTTTCGATAGAGGTAGTGAAACTGCCTACAGGGTGGTCTCAGAAAGAACGTCCCTCAGAAAACGGACATGTTGCACTTAATCATCGTATCCTTGTTGGCTTTAGATTAGAAATTTGACGTTTTTGAACATATGGTTGAAACCAAGAAAGAAACGGTGAGAAAACAACCAAATCAATAAAACTATTCCTAAATGATGCAAACCTACTTTGTCCACGCTAGCATAGCAGAGGAAATGTACCATTGCATTTCGTTTGGATTGCGGCACACAACAGTCCATCAGATTAATAATTTGTTAACATGTAATGCTTTAAACTGGGCTTTAAAAGCTACCTGAAACATGCATGTAATTTGTTCTAAATCCCCTCACCCGTCGCCCATCATAATTGCAAATTTTTGGTTAAGCAACACTTTTAAATAATGGCATTGGCGTGTGAAAGAGGTGCTGACATATAGGAAAGAGGTACGGTATGTGCGGCCCTTAAGACCCCCTTTTCATCCCGGGGTCTCTCCAGCCGATCCCAAGACCCCCAGTTGAAGCATAATCAGTTCGTTTAAGTTCCCCTTTTCAGAAATTTTTAGCCTCAGAAGCTGAATTTTTAGCCAAATTTCAGCTCCCCAGCCTGAATTTCTCAAATTTCAGTTCCCAAGCCCCTACGTTCGAGACAAAATCCGTTCACAAGCTCCCAAGTTCGGAGCTACCCTACCTGAAAAAAAGTTGAGTGCCCCCCCCGGGTGTGTGGCTATACAATGGCATATTCTCTGAACTAATCTTGGTTAAAACGATCGTCATCGTGAATGGTAACTTTTCCGCTCCATGTATGTTCCTACTTCCCCTAGTAGAGGCATCACAGGGGCAGGCACAAAATTCTGGAGCATATTCAACAACTCTAAAGTGGCAAAGAGAGATTGGTCGCAAAGAACATGACAACCAGCCTCAAATAATGCTGCAGCGCGTAGAGAACTGACAAAAACTCTAAACCACTTAAATGGACCTTGAATTTGGAAGTATTATTGGCCAGGAGGGTCTTTAAACATTTTTATGTCGGGGATATTGCATCTATGGTTTCCTCTGCTAATTGCTAGCCGTGGACAAAGTAGTTTGCATCATTTTAGGGAAAAGTCCATTTTTTGTTATTTTTCACCATTTCTTCTTGTTTTCACCATAATATTTATAAAAGTACATATTTTTATAATATAAAGCTAAAACAAAGATAAGAATTGATTAATTACGTAACATTGCCGTTTCTGGAGGGTAACATTCTTTCTGAGACACCTGTATGTCAGCATGTGTTCCCAGTTTTTCCCACAATGATTCATTGGGGGGGGAGAATAAGGTCTAGAGCCTTTTCTTATCATTTCCAACCAATATCATTTTTAAGGATTGGTATTCTGTTTAAAAAGGGTCCTAAATTACTAAAAATAGAATTCTAAATTGTAGCACAGAATGTTAAGGGTCGTTTGGTTGATTTCAAATTCCATAGATAAAATTGAATCAAAAACCGTGAAAATGCCGGGAAAATGTTTAGAGTGCACCTCAAATTTTACATTTTTTGTAATGCCTAAATATCTAGTCAGGCGCATATGTCACTATAATTATCACGACTCGATAATTTTGCCACTTTGATTCTCTTTCACCTTTCATGTTTCAAGACATCGCAATGAATCCGCTTTCACTTGTCGCCGAATTTCCATTGTCGTATTCGTCACCTGGGCTCTTTTTCAAAATGGCCGCCAAAATCATAGAAAATCCGAAGAAAACGTATTGTTTACCACAAAAACATCTAATAGTGTCCCATTTTCTAGATAATTTTTGTCAAGTGACCGCTAGAAATGTTTTAAAACCCAAACAGTGTTGTTGAGGAATGAACATAGAGGGCTTTTTTTTTTCAAAATGGCCGCCAAAATCATAGAAATTCATTCCTTAAAAGCATATGTTTACCAAAATGCACATCTAATAGAGGTCCGGTTTCTGGATAATTTTGGCCAGTGAAACTCTAGATAATGTTTAAAATAAAAACATTGTTGTTCAGGAATGATTGTGATGGTGGTTTTGTTTCAAAATTGCCACCGAATCATAAAAAATATTAACCATAATGTTTGCGACAAACATTAGCTACTATTTTAGTAGCTTTCTCGATGATTTTAGGTGCAATGATCTCTAGAAATGTTTTCATATAAACGGTGTGCATTCACGAATAATTGAGGGAAGCGTTTCCTAAAATAGACTGCCAAATTCCACAAAACAAAAAATGACCAAAAACACACCCAATAGATAATTTTTCAAATTATTAAGAATGTTATTCTTTAAAGATGTTTACTTATCACAAATCATCATTATAATAATTCGTAGAGGTGCTTTCTGGAAATTGGATGTCAACCTTAAAGGTCACATACTAACCCATACTAACCAGATAGGGCTAAGCACACGCTTTAAAGGTGTCTGCAAAGTCTATTGTTATGTATCCCTCTCAGTCAATGATGAATGGCACCTTCGATAGTTCTTCGGCTAGCATATCGAAGTCCCTGCAGGTCAGCTTTCACTTGGAAACAGCTAGAAATCACACGGTGTCATGGTGGCCTGTAAAGGGGACAAGCAAGAGATGACTGTCGTTTGCTCAACAAAGTCTTTATTCCAAGAGTAGACCTTGGTGTTGAAGCATTGACAACATGATGCAAAAAATCTGTGGTATTCCCATCTTGGACGCTGTCTATCCGAGGACCTGTGGCAAAACCCTTAATAGTACTATAAACATTGTGGAGTTTATTTTGCAACAATACCATACCCATAAAAAATATTGGTATCAAATCTTGGTATTGGGTTTGCTGGCATTAATGCCAGTGATCATAGGCGTAAATCCCGGGGATGGGGTATACCATCCCCCAATATGTTGATAAGGGGGATGGTCCAATAATCATTCCCCCCCCCCCCATGTTGGATGCCCGTTCATGTGTTTTTTTTGACCAAATAACCTCAAATTTACCATAATAATTTAAAAATTTCCGCTCGCTTCTCGCGCATTTGGGTTCTAATTACAATTACATTATACATTTTAGCTTTCTAAATGGCAAAAATTTAGCGTCAGATGCTAGTAATATCTTTTCAGTCAACCCTGTGTTCATTCAGAATGTTCACTCACCCCCCAGCCCCAATGTCAAAAGAGATTTACGCCACTGGCCGCCGGGTCTTGCCATCTTTTATAACCCAAATTTAGGTTTTTCTCTTTTAAGTGGAGACGTAACGTGTATCCAAGGTTTATAAAAAAGCGAAAATTGGGCCACTTCCACTCTCCTCCTCTTTTCCTCTGGGGTTAGACTATACGACATCTTGGCGTAAGCTCTTCACACCGCGTTGTCTGTTTAGGATCTTATTTTTTCTGTGATTGCTTTGACTGTGCCACACGTGCATCTTATGTGTGTACCACAATGTCGGGAAGACTAGGTTGATGGCTATTGGTGTCCTGAAAGCAGGGGGGAGCCCTTACTGTCTGACATGGAAAGGAGGTGGAGTTTGCTATCAATTCAACTTTCTGGATACTTGATTCCTAAGAGGGTTACTGTTGTGGCCATGAAATCCAATCTATCCAAGATATGGGCTGACAGAGGAATTACTAAAACTTCCAAACTCCGTCTAGTCCAAGCCACCGTACCGTCACCGTAACAGAATTGCAGCCTGGGATAGTGGGGTTTGGAGGCGTTATTCGCACCATTGGATCTAAGACAGAGGACAAACTCCCGTGTTCTTCAGGAGATTGTGGTGAAAAAAATGCTGTTACAGAAGACCTGCATCCAGAATCTAAGATATTTTGGTCATATGTCAGGGCGTGGTGGAAACAACTTGGGAGATGGTGATTATGCAAGGAATGGTTGAAGGCAAAAAGATGCGGGCCAAGAGCTCGGTTGTTCGACCAAATTAAGGCGGTACCGGACACACGTGCTATTCTATTGCTGCAGATACGTCCTACGTCTGCATCGCATCTCTGAGGTCACGATCTTGTCATCATGACAGGTCACGAACCAACCAACCACTATACTCGTCAATCTTACATGCAACGAGACTTTTTACAAGGCTGCTAAGAATAATATCAGAGTAAAATATCTACAATAGCCTTCCATATCTTGGGTCTTCATTGACGGACTCGCGCCTACCGATAGCAAGTTGTCCTTTTTGCAATTGCAATAGTCCTGTATGAATGGCTTTCTTCCCCATAACTGCAAATCGCAATGCATTCTTGTGTCAGCATCGCCGAGGTTGACACGTACAAATTGTATGTATACCCTGAATTATTCCTTTAAATTTACCACCATGACTGGCTAGAAGTGTACCGTGCCCTGACCTAACAATAGTTATGCTAATGATGTTACACATAAAGAGGTTATATTTTATCTGGCCTTTTGGGAGAGACAGTCTAATACCTGCAGTTCACACTATCAAAGCTCATTTGCGACAGACCTTTCACATTAGAGAGTTCAAAGAGTTTCATGGACTTGCTATCCCCCCCCATATGACATGTATGATCCAGCAAATAAATCAGAAAGCCAAGAAACTCCATAGAGTTTGATAGAAGATTTCAGCCCTATAAATTGGGCAAGTTGCTCTTGCTCTTGTGAGGTAGTAATATCTAACCCTTTCTTATACATTCTCGATCTAACAATAAATTAGCATCCCACCATTTTCCATACTTTGCTAATGATCACGTTACCAGTTTTCCTCATTACATGGCTAGAGGATCTAATTATGGAAAAAAGATTCTACAACGGGGCCGGGGACTTGTTGCATATTATTTGCAATTGCGCTAATGTTTTTCATTGTTATCGCCCAATAGAGAACACAAATGACACACAAACATTGTTCACGTCTGGATTGCGACAGATGGTCATGAAATTTGTCTTGATTACAATCACTACCTGACATTAGTGAAAACTAAAATTCCTCAATATGATGCTTATCAAATTAGCATTGTTACCACAAAGTATATACTAAGCCCCCACAAGCTACAAAGTAATACGTACCTCTCAACTTGTCTCAAATCATGTGATGTAGTTCTTGTACTATCTCCAGGGATGCGTGCAGTATTTATTGGGAGGTCCTTCAAAAAGATGGCCCAACTCCCTTAAAAGGCTCCTTTTGGACTTTTGAACATTTTACCGCAAAGGTTTCACGTTTCTTGTCAAAGTTCTCTAAATTGTGCTATTTGTTATCACAAATATCAGCAAAACGTGGACTCTGTCATTTTGTGGAATTTGGGATTGTAACCTTAGTTTATATTAGTGTGCCATTAGAAGAAACATACCATTATCATTTCCCACAAGGTTAAGCATATACCCAATTGTGCTCTACTCCACAAATCTTGGGAGAGGTTAATCTATTATTGTAACAGTATGGTTCTGATATAAAAACCATCTTTAAAATTCACTAGAGTAAAAATCTCGAAAAACAAGTTCACGTAATGATGTTCTTTGTTATATTTTTTTGTCGATAATTCTAATTATTTTGTAGCCATCTGGGAAAAAGCGCCCTCATATAATGGTAAATCATACACTTTTGGTCCTAAAATATAGGAAATCAATATGCTAAAATTAACTATCGAAAACTCCACTCTATTAATTGGCATTTTGATCAATACTATGTTTGAGGACAGTTTTTAATTAATTTTCTATGATTTGCGGCCATTTTGGAAACAAAACCCACCATCACTTATTTCTGAACAACACGTGTTTTATTTTGAAAACATTTCTAGAGAGACACCTGGCCAAAAGATCCAGAAAACCCGCCCCTTTAAATGATATTTTGGTAAACAATATGCTTTTAATGATTCTCTATGATTTTGGCGGCCATTTTGAAAAAAACGCCCTATATCATTCCTGAACCACTGTGTTGGATTTTAAACATTTCTAACGGTCACTCGGCCAAAATAATGCAGAACTCTAACCCTATTAGATGGTATTGTTGTGGTAAACAATACGCTTTTTATTCGATTTTCTATGTTTTGGCGGCCCCCCCCCCAATTTTGAAAGCCCCCAGGTGACGAAATGTGACACTGAAATTCGGTCGACAGTTGAAAGCGATTCTTGGTTATGTCCTTGAACACACTCACAGTGAAAAATTCAAAGTTGGCAAACTTAAAGCCGACAATAGCTGACAACTGCTGCCTGACTAATCAATCGATGTGGGAAGGAGCGACAATACAAATTAGGGTGTGAATACAGTGTCAAAAAAATGACTCATCTTGCCATCCCAATATTTGATACTTTCCCTTGCTGAATATCCAAATGTTATGCTGTTTGTCATTATTCTTTTTCTCAATATTTTTACCTCAGAAGACCCAAAGACATTAATAAACTACAATAGTTACATGTCCTCATTCAAATCGCTCTAATGGATGCGGCGACAGACCTCTAAGTAATAACAAATAAATATACACTGCTATGTCCCGGGGGCCACTTGTAATCCAAGGTGACCTGGGATGAATCTTTTTAATAATCTGTTTTTTTTTGTTCACCAGTGGCATAGCCAGAGGAGGGGGGGGGGCAGCGCCCCATGGTGAATCTTGCCCCCCCCTTAAAAATAGTGATTTTCATAGTTCCATATACTATACTAACAAATTTATATATGCTTGCCCCCCTGAAATTATATGTTCCCCCTTTGCTCCCTGAAAAAGCTGGCTACGGCCACTGTTGTTCACCCATCATATCCATCTTTGAATACAAGTGCCCCCCAAGAGCTATGTAGGTATGACTCTGTTTCCTGTTTTCTTTTCCCAGTATTCTTGGTGTATATGTGAGATACAGGTTGATGGTTGAGTGTCACTCTACAGCTAATGTCAGGAATGAAATTAATACATAATGATATTTTGGTAAGTGTGTAGCTGTAAGAAAAGGCATGCACTAAACTAATTTAACTAGCCCAAGGTTGCTCAGGCATTTTTCGCTATGATAGCCCTGTTATCTACGCTACGTGAACGAGCGAGGTTGGCAGAATACTAAATCTTTCCGACCCCACCCCACCCCCCACTAAAACAATAGGATCATGGAGTATGACCATGACTGTGGTAGTTCCAATAATTGTAACTTATGACATCATCTTTTAAAATTTGGACATAATCTTTGGTGCCATAAGTTACAACTGTTCTGTGGAGTTCCAATGCCATTTAAGGTTTGAGATGTTTTGAGATGTATATTTCCTAAATAAAAAGAAAAAATTATATTCTTTTGACATACATAGCATCTCTAGAGTCTGTAGAATAATTGTCTTACCAATTTGTAACCAATGCTACAATTTGTTCCCAAAAAAGTTCATGTCAACATATACACAGGCTGCCAAATTTGGCAGCCCAATGTGGACACAACAAGGTTAAGTTTCCCCTGAAAATTTCATAATGTGAATTTTAAATCTGGAAAAATGGTTATCACATGATGCAGAAGACTCTCAAGAATGCCTACAAATTGTAACGTTTATTGCAAACAATGAATATTTAAGCCACTTTGCAGCTGTAAAGAGCAGAAGCTGACTGCGTATCTGGCTTAAATGGCACTTTTACTACACACAACACGTCATGACTAGATAGTCGATGATAACAGCAGCCATAAAAAAGTTAAGACTATGTAGTCATGATCATCAGGACTATGGCAGTGCTGCTTGTTTATGTGACGTATCATGATATTTACAGTTTGCACAAAACTACTTTTTCCTTGATTTTTAATTTTATGAAATTTAGCAATTGTACTTCAGTATTAGTCCTGATGATCATGACTAAATAGTCTTAACTTTTTATGGCTGCTGTTATCATTAGACTATCTATAGTCATGACGAGGTGTGTGTAGTGAAAGTGCCATTTAAGCCAAGATTACAGACAGCCTCTGCTCAATATTTTACCAGAGGCCAAATAGTATGAGTAAATATTAAGTAGGGTGAAATAAAAGTGGAGTGGAGGACTTAGTGGAGTCTTCTGATAATGGTGATAACCATTTTTCAGATTTAAAATTCACATTATGAAATTTTCAGGTGAAACTTACCCTTGTTGTGTCTATATTGGCTGCCAAATTTGGCAGCCCAATGTGGACACAACAAGGTTAAGTTTCCCCTGAAAATTTCATAATGTGAATTTTAAATCTGGAAAAATGGTTATCACATGATGCAGAAGACTCTCAGAATACCTACAAATTGTACGTTTATTGCAAACAATGATATTTTAAGCACTTTGCAGCTGTAAAGCTAGAGCAGAAGCTACTGTGTAACTGGCTTAAATGGCACTTTTACTACACACAACTCGTAATGACTGATCGTCGATGATAACAGCAGCCATAAAAAAGTTAAGACTATGTAGTCATGATCATCAGGACTATGGCAGTGCTGCTTGTTTATGTGACGTATCATGATATTTACAGTTTGCACAAAACTACTTTTTCCTTGATTTTTAATTTTATGAAATTTAGCAATTGTAGTTCAGTATTAGTCCTGATGATCATGACTAAATAGTCTTAACTTTTTATGGCTGCTGTTATCATAGACTACCTAGTCATGTCGAGTTGTGTGTAGTGAAAGTGCCATTTAAAGCCAAGATACACAGACAGCTTATGCTCTAACTTTACAGCTGCAAAGTAGCTTAAATATTCATTATTTGCAATAAACGTTTAATTGTAGGCATTCTTGAGAGTCTTCTGCATCATGTGATAACCATTTTTCAGATTTAAAATTCACATTATGAAATTTTCAGGTGAAACTTACCCTTGTTGTGTCTATATTGGGCTGCCAAATTGGCAGCCTGTGACATTTGACATGACTTTTTGGGGAACAAATTGTAGCATCCGTTACAAATTGTAAGACAATGATCTACAGACTCTAGAGATGCTATGTATGTCAAAAGAAAATTATTTTTTATTTTATTTAGGAATGTTCATCTCAAAATATCTCAAACCTTCAATGGCATTGGAACTCCAAAGAACGTTGTAACTTATGGCACCAAAGTTATGTCAAATTTTTAAAAGATGCCATAAGTTACAATTATTGGAACTACTTCAGTGTGTGACAATTTGGACTTCTTGGCCCTGGCGTATGCGCGTGTTGCTTGTCATGTGAATTGCGTCTACATTCAACCCCGTGGTGCGCCGTTTTGGCGGGGAAGCGGGCGTACCTAGTAACCTTGGCCAAGAAATTATTACTCCACTAAGTAGTCCACAACTAAAAGTGATTTAGGTTAAGTTTCACTAATTTTTGAGGCAAATACAGCATGTAAAACACACCATTTATGGGCCATGTGGACACGTGCGTTGTGTTTTTTCAATACCCTGTCTTCCATGGGTGACAGTCATTGACAGTAGGAACCCATGGATTCGATCGATTCATGTACATGATGTACTAGCTTAGTCTCACACTTTCGTAATGCTATGGACATTCCTTGAGAACTTATTTAGAAAGTTCATTTTACCCAACATTTTGAGACATTACCTTCCAAATTTCTCCTTTGGTGCAATATGGACTCTCCACTTGGTTAAAAAGTCCTTAGAATTTTCTGGACTCAGTGGTAGTGTAAATTCGTGAAGTTATGAGCAGTAACAAATCACAACAATATTGCAGACACGCCGGACATCTTGTTGAGGTTGCTATGATCGCTTTACACGCCCAATTGGTTACTTTTGACCATCAAATAGTGCGCTCAAAGCGCCATTTTCAGCAGGACTCGACAGAGCTTTGTTTTTGGTCACAATAGAAACCAATGATTGGGCTACATTTTCCCCACCACTGCCGCGCGGGTCCACGCCTAACTGAATTTATTGTTAGCAACAATGGAGAACTGCGATTCGAGCAACAACATGTTTGATCATTCGACTTGGGAGTTTTGCGTGCACAAAATTTGTTAAATATGTCACAATTCCAGTGTCGGTTTACTTAGATACAAAGGATGAGAGGAATACAAGAAGAAGATCGCCCAGGTTGGTGCAAGTATTGCAGCATTTGTATAAATATTCGAGATTTTCGTCTGAGAGCTCCTCTTTCGCCACGAGCGAATTGACCCTTAAGCCCAGTCCGACTGATTTTTATATCAGGCGGACTGGAAGCTGAGTTTAATGTCATGATGTACTACAACTTCAGTATAAGAATGCGATGGAACTAGTACAACGGAGTCATACTGAAATTTCGGGGCATGTCAGACGAGTCATTATCAATCTTTTGCATTTCACATTTACGAATCACCCTCATTTATAGTAGTGACGACATTACATAAGTCAAATCGTGTAGCACAAATTCCGACAAGAATATCTCCAAAATACAGACTTAATATTATTTTCATCGAAGAAACAGAATTGCAGGAGATAAATAACAAGTACAAGTTGGTGCATGATAAATACTGCGGCCATTAGGGTTATTTTTCTTAGTGTAAATGAACTTCGACGCAGCACTGCGTCGACAAGCCCATACTTAATACAGTGCTTGATTGCTACGGCTTTTCAATGCATTATTGCCATATTGGCCTTTACGTCGTGCCGCCGACCAATGTCAAAAAACGACGTAAGGTTCCCTGTAATGTAACAGCCTGTACTAGATGGAACTGAGTTCACTTTACCTTGAAAACAGAGTTGCTGTGTGCCCCAGAACCCAGGACGCAACAGCCACTCTCACAGTCTTCCCATTAGTATTGCTGGAATAATTTCTTGTCCACAATGCCTGGACAGCACTCGCAGATTCACAAAATTTGCCTCTCAAAAGGTAATTCTTCATGATAGAACCACTCGACAACACCATTTGCGATGCCATTTTTACGTACGACGAGCTGGCAGTAGCAAAGTGCCCGTGAACTTTCACCGGGTGCTACTAACACAGATTCGTATACGATATAAAAAAAGGAGGGGTGTCATGTCATTTTCTTCGGAAGGGCATTCCTGGCAAAGTCGTTTTATATGATCAAACCAGAGCTGCAGAGCACCTATACTCATTTTGTCTTCCTCGAGTCAGTGACGTTGGTGTGTTAGTCACAGCATTAAATCGCGGGGGTTGGTTCAAAGCATTGGCATACCCATGTGAGAGTATAAAGGCGGTACGAAAATACTTCTTTCTGAAAGCGTTGATGTCATCGCGTCACTGACTCGAGGAAGATAAATGGACGATAATGATCTCCTTCGCAGATTTTATTATCATTATTTTGTTTGTATTACATGATACTTCATTCTTAGTATACTTTTAGTTTGGTATACTTTTAGTTTGGGTTTGAATTCCCGGTGGGGTCACTTGCTGGGATTTATTCGGGTGCTCAATTCTGATTTGATCTGTGTACGGGCTATTGATTAAATACAGCATATACCGCTCTCCTCACACGCAGCACGCACGCATGCACACACACCCACCCATGCACACCAAAACCCACCACAGCCTACCCCCCCCCCACCCCTCACAGCAAAAAACAAAAAACAAAAACAAATAGAAGCAAAACACAAACACACACCACACGCACCCATTCACCTCCCCCCCAACACACACACACCAGGCAGGGAGGGGGAGGAGGGACTTGCGTCCCTCCTGGTAATTCTGCAAATTCTTGCAAAATCAGCCTATTTTGGACAAGTTACAGCCTTTTAGCCCCCCGGTAATTTTGACGTTTTTCAAATCCTGGATCCGCCCTGCACACTGCCACACACACACACATATACACACACACCCACAATTAGTACGCACACTATCAGGTTCGCCACTCCAGCATTTGTACCCGTATTTAATTTGAGTAGGTCCCCCTATTCAAGTTACAGGCCCCTCGATCATCACCAAAGCTTCCGGTTTACGTACAGATGTCAACAAAACAAAAAGCAGCGAAGTGGATATTCGCATTATCGTAATGCTAATTAGACGCAGCTCGTCCACTATTCGCATTACGGATGTGATATTGCGCTTGCTCGCTGACTTCGTTTTATACCGGTATTCGGAGCTATTCGGCCCTAAAATCAATCTCCTTTCGTAAATCCAATCATTCCGCCAAATAGAATGTTTTTATTATTTCAATATCTTTTAATCTTATTTTTCCAATAATGTATACGTATGCGAATTAGATCGAGTTGAAACGTTATTCGCGTTACGATAATACGAATTAGATGGGTTGCCAGCTTATTTCGCATTATTGTAATGCGAATTAGATGCAACTTGTTCACTATTCCACATATCGGACACTCTCAAATCCCCGAATTCAGGTCGTACTCTCGGACTTTTAGTGCAGTGGCGCGGTATTTACCCGGGGGTATTTATTGCTCCACCACTCGAAATATAGGATGCCTGTCCATTTGACACCATCTAGATGGCCAAAACAAAAACAAATCTAATTGTTTATTCCTAATAAAATCTGCTATAGGTGCTAACTTTTTTCCATATTGCTCCTTTCTCTCAAACCAATGCATAATTCAATCATGACGGCATAGCTTAATGAAGTTTTATTTGGATTAACTTTAGATAGACTTTCGCCCTACTCAATAACCCCTTACCTAATTACCGTTTCTTCTTTTGACCTATCAAATTACCATCTGGGCGGCTTTCTCTCACCCACATGAAATTGTCATTAGTTTTATATAAGTTATGACTTGTACGGGTGTTATAACGGAGGGAGACCACTTTTTTTCTTCACATAAATACAGTTTTGAACATAAACCAGGGTTATTTCTCATACTACAAAAAAATAAGACCTTCCATATCATTAAGGGTGCTCATGTGCGATTTATGTCTCTTGTGTTCTCTACCTGATTACAGGAGCCTGGCACTTGGCAAATACCCCATTAAAATACTGTGTGAAACAAACTTGCAGTTTTTATGGTAGAAGCAATATGCCTGCATGGAAAGCCTATTCAACCCTGTGCTATAATATTGATGGTGGCATTAATTCGGCGGTTTTTGTTTATATCTTCGGATTGAAATGGAATATGAGGGCTCAAATTTCAGGACGACGATTAGAAATACGGCCTTTCATTGATTCACAATCGATAGGCCTACTACTTCCGGGTAAACTCAGGGTCCCAAAGACGATCGGAACCACACCTTTAAGGAGGCCCTTAATTATAATGATTAATTTCTTCACCCGCTAGTATTACGAAACATCCAGCTGGTTGACTCTGCTAACACGGGCGTGCGGACCCTGAGACAATATTGTATTGTTACATACAATGATAAAAGAAACCGCCTGGGCGTAGCTGCGTGTGTAATAAAGACAAACCATGAATTGGGCGAAATTCATAGGCCTACTGTTGGAAAAATATTGTCGGGCCCATGTTGATATGGAAATCATACTCCCATACCAACATCCGGTACCCATACTAACGATCAAGGTTGAGCTAAAAGACCACAGCTAAACTCTAAACTTGCAGAGATGAACACCATCGCCTATGTCCCAAGAAACCATGTCCTTCCCACATTCCGTGTAGGTTCAAACCAATAACCAGTTTAAACGCACGCCCACTTTTGGTAATTACATTGCATTATATCCTCTTTATCTATTTGCAGCAAGGGCTTAATTTTAACAAAACCTAAGTGTTCTAAGGTAATTCATGTAAAACGGACATCCTATCCAACCTGCCGGCGGACCGTCGAGTCGTCGCATGCGGCCATCGGAGATCTTTCCAGAAAAATATGAAGTGCATAAACATAGGCTTCGGAAGCCCGATGTTTTAGGCTGGGGGGCCTTGGGCACCCTAATGATTTTGGTGGGGGCTAAAATACCCTTCTTGAGCCCCGCGATAATTTTAACACTTTTTTTAACAATACATCACATTCCAAGGCTCCCCTCCCCAAGACTTTTCTGGGACAACTGGGAAAAGTCACTAAAGTTATTTTTTGGTGGCGGAAAACTTACAGAGTTCAACAATTTTAACAAATTTTGGCCCAAACTCGCTGTTTTGCCCAAATTTTGGTGCTAACTTTTGGCCAAATATCCGTCATTTTTCCCTTCTAGCGCGGGGGGGGGGACTGGGGGGGGGGGGCAAGAAAAAAATTGGGGAAATCTCTAGTACAGGGAATCCTTTACGTCCCGTTTTTTGACATTGGTGATAGAAATGAGGGTGGTTCGTAAATGTGAATGCAAAAGATTGGATATAAGACTCGTCTGACATGCCCGAAATTTCATTATGAGTATGACTCCGTTGTACTCGGAAATCCCCCTTTCCTCCCCATTCGGTACCTCCAAGTGGCCACCAATCCTGAAAATCTTCCTGTGATAAATTAGCTCAATAGTTTTCATTGATATCTCGCACATAAAAAAAAAAAAGTGAATTATACCCACAAATGCAATAACCCCCCCACACAACCACACACAATACACACAACACATCCCGCGCACAAGCACAGCACACACACCGCGGCCGCAAACGTGCAGATCCCCCGCATTCGGCCCGCATACCTCAATAGTCTCAGTAGTGCTCCCTCCGATTCACAGTGATTTGTACGTGGACCCGATCCAAGTCGCTTAACCATAATGGGAATTACCCGAAACCTCTAATTCGCATTACAATACGAATAGCTGCATGAGCATTATGATAATGCGAATAAGCTAGCAACTAGATCTAAATCCATGATTTAGCGCGAATAAGTTGGCAACCCTATCTAATTCGCATTATCGTAGTACGAATAAGCCTGGCAACCGCTCCAATTCACATTACGATAATGCGAATAAGCAGGCAACCCGTTCTAATTCACATTACGATAATGCGAATCCTTGGCAACCCACAATAATTCGCATACGATAATGCCATAGACTCTTCCAACCAAAAATGCTGATGTGGGATGATCAGCAAAACTTAGTCAATAAAAATGTATGCAAATGTCAGCTGAAAGCATTCATTTCGAGTTTGGAAATTTAAGGACGGCCATTCCAGGATTGTGGGTATGTGATTTCGAAAATGTATGACATATCATTCATGGTTTTGTAATCATCTTTTAAAATTTGATATTTGGACAGACTTTGGTGCCATAATTTGTTACAACCGTTTTGAGATGTTTTGAGATGTATATTTCCTAAATAAAAAGAAAAAATAACTTTCTTTTGACATACATAGCATCTCTAGAGTCTGTAGAATAATTGTCTTACCAATTTATAACCGATGCTACAATTTGTTCCCAAAAAAGTTCATGTCAACATGTACACAGGCTGCCAAATTTGGCAGCCCAATGTAGACACAACAAGGGTAAGTTTCGCCTGAAAATTTCATAATGTGAATTTTAAATCTGGAAAAATGGTTATCACATGATGCAGAAGACTCTCAAGAATGCCTATAATATAACGTTTATTGCAAATAATGAATATTTAAAGGGATTAGCAGCGATTTGCTAATCCGAAACATCGAAGAAATCATCAAAATTCATATTTTTATATTTTTGTGACTGGCATGGATATGCGAACATAACCTGCAAGTGGTTGGCTTGAAATCCGTGTATTAAAGACAAGGCAGTACTTTTTATCTGATTCTGTAATTTCTATACGTGCATATCAAAATACGGACTTGATATCAAAAAAGGCGTTCCCACTGTATCACAGATTTTCAGCGTGATATTGTGCACCACGATCAATACAGTTTGACCTCAAACACAAACATTATTGATCTTTGGTTATTTTGTACTGGTGTAAACCGCAATCAGCTGTTTAGTGCAGATTTTGAGACGCCATCGCTGTATGTCTATTTGCGGGAGTTGGTATGACTCCTCAAATACTTTCACTATCTGGTGGTTTGTTTCAACATTAAAGCAGTTATATGGAATTGTACACACTTATCCCTGATTTATAAGTTTAAAAAATGCATTTCCACATTTTTCAATTCTCTCGCATTATCGATGCTAATCCCTTTAAGCCATTTTGCAGCTGTAAAGTTAGAGCAGAAGCTGCCTGTGTATCTTGGCTTAAATGGCACTTTTACTACACACAACTCCTCATGACTAGATAGTCTATGATAACAGCAGCCATAAAAAAGTTAAGACTATCTAGTCATGATCATCAGGACTAGGTCAAAGTAGCACTGAATTTTTATTAATAACGGTAGCTAGGCCTAGGTAGAGCAAGAATGCTTTGCCCTAGGCCATGTCATGATCATGATGATGCATGCGTGAACTTAGGGGTGGCACCAGGGGGGGTAGCAAGGGGGGGGCAGCCACCCCCCTAAGATTTTCAAAATTCAGGAACAACGGGGTTTAAGCAATAGCTTGTTTAAAAATTCATGAAATTAGTGTTGAACGTTTACGGATGTACTCGCCTAGCAGCATTTGTAAATCGTGGAATCGCCTGATTGGCTTTCTTTGCTTAATTCTTCCTCTGTTGATGCATTTATTTCAGAATATTTAGTTGAATCTTGTGGAGCCAACAATTACCTAAAAACATTTTTTTTTTTAAAATAACAAAATGTTGGTGTGTGGGTCCATTGGAGTAATTATTTTTACTGACTTAGGGGTCCGTTCAAGGAGGGATTAAAATCAGAGATACCTTGTGGCGAATGGTGGTCCCGGGGGAGGGGGGTTGACGCTTTGCTTTACATCCCTGATTTTATTCTCCTGGTTTACCTTTATTTTCCTCCTCAGGCTTTATCCGCATACATCTTGTTACTATTGTCATCGTTTTTCAAGTTTTTGCCACAATAACATCATCTGAGTCACTGCAGAAAGGTACTGCTCAACAATTTGAACCAATCCAACAAAGAATTTTGAATTTGGGACTAATACCAGTAGCAGCACACAGTCACCAGTGGTACAATGTCACGACACGTGGTTAAAAGTGTGCTGAGTCGAGAACAGGCAGAGGGCGTTGGTGCCAGAGTAAGAAGAAGTGTGGGTAGACCTGAGGTAATTAGCAATAAATAGTCATACTTCAGGCTGACTAGGGGGTTTCATACTTCATCGGCAGAGTGTCAGATGCTAGCCTTTCGACATGAATTTTACGCAACGGGTATGATCATGCACCTCCTGCGCGCAAGAGCCTGTTTGAAAGACTAGCGTCGGCCGACCTCTGCCCAATGAGTACGACCCCACCATAAGGCTATTAAGGTGCAACGATAGGTTTCACATAATCAGGTGTCCCTAAAAAAATTGAACGTTTGATTTTTGCCTGATGTAAAGCTTTCCATCAAAATATCCCAGCTGAAAGGAATTAAGCTGAAATTTTCTTTGGTACAAAATTATGAATTTCCAAATTTCGTATATGGCAAAACAAATCCAGCCTGCATTTTATATTGAAATATATTTTATAAGCAAATCAAATCATCTTTTTTCTCTCTTTTAAGACATTTCGTTAGCCAAATACAAGGTAATTAAATCTATTGGTGGCTATATGAAATTATTATTATGACCCAATCTTTGGTTGCTTCCAAATCTCTTGGGTGCACCTTTAACTTGTAACTAATGATAGGCAACTGAAGTTGGCTCAATTCAAAAGTTTGAAATGAATCTGAATTTTCATTTTGATGTAGTAACATTTTGTAAAAGTATATGGGTACATTACCTAGGATACTGTGTAATCACAACAATTTTGGATCTGTAATTTGTATTACAAAGTTGTGATTTTTCTATATGAACGACATCTTCTTACCTTGCTATTTCACACAGTGAGTAGTCAATACATATGTATGCGCAGAAACACAATTTGTTAGAAAATTGAGGTAAGGCATAAAGAACCGGTAACTTAGCATTCCTCTTTTGTCTACACAAGTCAAGATATAAGTGCAAATCATACCTCCAGCGACGCACAAGCAGTGTTTTCGTCAGACTAAAATCCATCACTTGGCTAGTGGGTATATAAAGGCAACTAAAGTCATACTTGCTTTTCATTTTAAAGATGAATGAACTGGGAATTTAGATATTTCTGTACTGCTCTGATCCATGGGCGGCACCAGGTTAAAATCATAAGGATGGGCAAAACATCATGGTGGTGGGCGAAACAGTCAAAATGAACTCATTTGGTTAAAAACCCCTTAATTTTTGCACACTTTTATTGCCGTACAAACCTGTTTTTCCTAAATTTTGAAACTCGGGGGGGGGGGGTGGGGGGGGGCTGCCTCCTGCCACCCCCTGGTGACCGCCCTGCTCTACATCAGCGAATAAGTTACTGCATTGTTCCTGTTTTGTAGGAGTGGTTCCAACATATCGTATCTCGCAAATTGTCCATTCTAATTTGTCTTCTCATTTCACATTTTTTTTTGCATCATCAGCTTAAGAATTTTGACCCTTTCTTGATGTTGGACGAGTTTCGCGTCAATAAACCCGCTGGATTTCCTGACCATCCTCACCGGGGTTTTGAGACAGTGAGTATCGTAATCCTCCACAGCTTTCATTTTGTGTATTTTGATATTTTTGTTTAGCTACGAATCTTGATCCTTCCTGCTATGTTGATGAGGGGAAAATGAAGAAACCAGCAGGGTTCCCTGAACATCCACACGGTATTTGAAACGGTGAGTGTGATCCAATTCTATAGGTAACACCTTACTTTTTACCTTGTCATGCTTATTTGCTTGGTTCCTTCTGCATAACTCTATTGCACTTATTTGCTTGCCCATATATGTGGAGTAAGGATAAGCCCTTTTTGCTATTTTACTCTGCATGTTTTGACCTTTGGCTGGCAAAGAATCCCCACTTCCGGTTTTTGTGGTGTTCCCGGTTCAACTTCAATGGTGTCCCCTTCATGGTTGAGATGATTGGTCCCCCCCCCCTGGGGCCAATGCACAGCTGCTATGTTACTGTATGATGGTGAAGAACCACTTGCCAGCTTGTGCCAGAATTATCCATTATAAGAAATGTTGGTTTAGTTTACAGTTAACTCTTTTGCGCAAATTTGAGTTATTCACTACACAGGTCGTCTTCTCTCACCTGCTCATGCACTTTCTGATAATCCTGAACCAGAAGTACGTTTCCACTTGACCACCACCTGACTGTGCTTGCGATGTCTAAACTCAAAAAGGGCAAATTGATATCTTCCAAATGAATTCAGACACTATCAGTGATTTGCTAAATCAAGCAAATCGAAAAAATCATCAAAAATCAGATTTTTGCATGTATGTAACAAGTACAGGTATCCTACATACCCTGCGAATGATAAGACAAGAAGCAACTTAATAAGCACAGAACCCGATATTTTAGTCATAGTGTCCTAACGGACACTACTACAACCTGTAATACACTATCAGTGATTTGCTAAATCAGCAATCGAAAAATCATTAAAAATCAGATTTTTGCATGTATGTACAAGTACAGTTATACGACATACCCCTGCAAATGATAAGACCAGAACACCTATAAGGACAGGATCGGAGATTTTCGTCCTTATTGTCCGAATTGACACTTACTACAACACTAATTGAATGGAGAATCGTAATTTGGAACACTGCCGTTTTCTTCCTTTTCTGTCCATTCTACAGCTTGGAAAAGGTAACTTATAAGAATTCTACAGACTTATCCTTCATTTTGAAGCTATTCCTGCAAATTTCAAATATTTTTAAATCACTGATAGTGTCTTTAATTGAATGGAGAATCGTATCTTGGAACACTCCGTTTCCTCCTTTTCTGTTAATTCTACAGCTGGAAAAGTGGTCTTATGAGAATCTACAGACTTATCTTCACTTGAAGCTATTCCGCAAATTTTCAAATATTTTTCAAATCACTGCTAGTGTCCTTAATTGAATGGAGAATCGGTATCTTGGAACACTCTGCTGCCGTTTTCCTTCCTTTTTCTGTTAATTCTACAGCTGGAAAAGGTACGTTATGAGAATCCTCAGACTTATCCTTCCCTTTGAAGCTATCCCTGCCACTTTTCAAATATTTTTCAATCACTATCTTTCTTTAAATAATATTTTAAAAAATGTAAAATATAAATACAAACCTTTGAAAATGATTGAATAGTAAAATTGTTAACATGTCTATCCCTTGTGCATGGTAACCTGCTCTTGCAAAAATATTCATTCAATAAAATAAAGCATTTTCAGTTGAATTTTGTAAGCATAGGTGCTCCTAACAATCTAATTAAGTGGTTTTGTGCCAAAACAATTTGCACAGGAACTGTACCTATTGACGTAGCGCCCTCATGATAGGAATTATGGAATTGAATCACACTCTGAAGGTATACTCGTTCGGTCTCGAGTTCGAGGATGACGTCATGACGCGACTCCGCATTCGCTCTAGTGTTTCATAGTGCCCGCCTTTTAGATCACACGCATAAATGTGAATTAAAGGTGTTGACAAGGTGCGAAAAACCTAACACGAGCAGGTGACGACACCCTCAAATTGAGATCAAACAGAGTACATAGTTGACTCAGTCCCCTTTTTGGTCCCACGCCAACAGTTTGTTGGCGAAGAAGGGGGACTATAAAAATGGTAGCCGTCCGTGTGTGTGTGTGTGCGTCCCGCGCGGTATCTTTGGAAACTAAGCAAGTGTGGGGAAGTCCATCTTTGCAACATAGATGTATCTCTAGTAGGGCGGGTGTGGGATACAAAGTGGGTCAGGTTACTGACATGGGTCAAAGGTCAAATGTGTGGTCAAAAATAGGGTCAAATATGGGGCAAAACTAGGGCTAAATCGCTTATATAAACGTCAACACGACTATCTTTTGATTGGAGCAAGTATGGGGTCCGTCTTCGCAACCATAGATGTCACTCAAGTAGGCTGCCCCGGATATGGTTAGGAGAGGTTCAGGTGCATTGGCAAAGGTCAAATGGGGTCAAAAAATACGCAAAAATGGAGTTAGTTGTTAAATGCTATAATAAACCTTCTCTGTTGTGGTAGGATGATGAAACTTGGTGGGTGTGGTCAACAGTTCGTGCCGAAATTTTGAAGGTCATTTTCAAGGTCATCCGAGGTCATCCAAAGGTCCAAAATCACTTAACAAGGGGTAGGAGGATGAAAAAATTGGTGGGTGTGGTCAACATTCAGGGCCAAACGTTTTGAAGGTCATTTCAAGGTCATCCGAGGTCATCCAAGGTCAATCACTTAACAGTGATAGGAGGATGAAAATTGAGGGCGTGTGGCAACATTCAGTCCAAAAATTTTGAAGGTCATTTCAAGGTTCATCCGAGGTAATCCACGGTTAATCCTTAACATGTGGTAGAGGATGAAAATTGGTGGTTGGTCAACATCAGTGCCAAAAATTTTGAGGTCATTTTCAAGGTCATCCGCGGTTCATCCAAGGTCAAATCACTTAACATGTGGTAGGGGAGGAAAATTGGGTTGGTGGGTGTGGTTCAACATTCAGTGCCAAAAATTTTGAAGGTCATATTTCATAGGTCTCATCGGGGTCATTCAAGGTCAATATCACTAAACATGTGTAGGAGGATGAATTGGTGGGTTGTGTGTGGTCAACATTCAGTGCCAAAAAATTTGAAGGTCATTCAAGGTCATCGGGGTAATCCAAGGTCAAATCATTAATAGTGGTAGGAGGATGTGAAAATTGGGTGGGGGTGGTCAACCTCAGGTGTGGAAAATTTGAAGGTCATTTCAAGGTGAGCCGAGGTCATCCAAGGTCATCCAGGTCAAATCACTTAACATGTGGTAGGAGGTAGGAGGATGAAAATTGGTGGGTGTGGTCAAATTCAGTGCAAAAAAATTGAAGGTCCCATTTCAAGGTCATCTGGGGTAATTTCAAGGTCAAATCACTAAAACATGTGGTAGGAGGATTGAAATAAAACTTGGTGGGTGTGGTCAACATTCAGTGCCAAAATCTTTGAAGGGTCATTCAAGGTCATCCGGGGTCATCCAAGGTCAATCCCCACTAATATGTGGTAGGAGGATTAACATTGGTGGGTGTGGTCACATTCAGTGCCAAAAAATTTGATGGTCATTTCAAGGTCATGTGGGGTCATTTAGGTCGATCACTAATCATGTTTTAGGACGGATGAAACTTGGTGGGTGTGGTCAACATTCAGGTGTTGAAACTTTGGAAGTCATTTTCTAGGTCATTTCAAGGTCAAATCTTTTGCACATAGTTGTATGGTCATGAACCCACCCTAGTTGAATGTGGTCAACATTACATGCCAACATTTTGAAGGTCAAGTTTTGGTCATTCAAGGTCAAATCACTAAGCATGTGTATAGGAGATGAAACTTGGTGGTGTGTGGTCTCAACAGTTTCAGTGCCAAACATTTTGAAGGTCAGTCAATGGAAGAAACCACAGTCATTCAAGAACCCTATTTCTATCACAATCTTACCTGAGATCTTAAAATGTTTGCTTCTTGTTCTTTAGCTACTGCACTGGTCGGGGGGGGGGACCTTTGTGATGCGAGAAACGCCTTGTTTTAAAAGCAATGCAAGTTGACATTTGAGAAAATATCAGGTTGAAGTCGGTAATTGTTTATTTGTGAAGTATTATTGCCATGAATAAAACAACCCAATATAGCAAAAAAGTGGAAACATTATTTTGGTTAGTTTTGTGGCCCAAATAATGATAACCAAATAAAAAAAAATGCAGCCTGATGCGGAAGTAGTAGTATTGTTACACCATTGATCTATTTCATGTACAGCATGACTCATGCACTTTACAGCATGTTGCGTCGCTGACATGTCTACACGAGCCGCCTCAAAGAGAGGTTACCGCGATCATGCAAGTGGGTTATGTCTTCTGACTTAAACAAATTCAGTCTTTATTAGGAAGTCAGCCTGGCAGTGATCATTATGCTACTCTCATTTAATCCTCTGAGAGGATTTTCAAAATCAATAATTTGTTGTGAAGTTTTATTATTGTTCCTCCTACATCAGAGCTTGTACCTCCATGCAAACGGTATGGGGGACATATCAGGTTGGATCGACTATAGTTTTACCATTGACTTATTGCTGGCAGGAAATTTGTAAAGTCATTAACTACTTGATAGACATTTTAACAACTACAAATGGGCATTGGGGTAGTGCTATTAATTCAAGCCCTTTAATTATGCAAAACCATAAACTACAGTTTTGGCCACTGTACATAGCTTTTAAAATACAATTTTCACATGCAACTCTAAACTGTGCTCATGTACGTTGGACTTTGTGGCACTTTATTCAGAGTTATTGTCATGGATAACTAGGAAAGGTAAATATTTTGTATTATATTGTCTATGAAAAATTAAAGGTTTTTTTTTTTCTTTTAGTCTTTATTGGGTTTTCAAAAATCACAAGCAGCAATAACAAACAATCACTTACAATTACAAAACAGGATTCAGCAAAAAATTAGCAAGAAAAAAATCACACACAGGTAGTACATATGAGATATACACCAGATGAATACCACCAATTTTTGGAAAAAGACATGCAGTATGTTACAGACTTAAAGGAAGAATCAAAAATCGAACCTCCATTTTCTAAAATGGCTTGAAAGTTTCCCCCTTTTCATAGCAACAGAGTATTCGGTCTCCCTATTAACCTTAATAAAAGCTTTACAAGCTGCAAAAGCGGGCTTCTTACATTGAAACTATCATTCAGGATAAACATGATATTGATTTCTCTATTTCAAACTTTGATAAGATGTTTGGGGTTTTTAAGGATAACTTTCTCACTTATTTATTTTTGTGTGTTAAAAATTAAAGTTATATCATTTGTTATCAATTTTGTTTACTTGGTTAAATCCATATAGGTGACTTACATGTTGAAAGGTGCTACCACCCATGAAGATTTTGCAGGGCACGCAGGGACTATTGGGCCTGGAGATCTTCAAGTAAGAAATCAGCAGATATTTGGGTATCAGAAATTAATTTGTGTGTTGGGTTTTTAGTGCTAACTTCAAGCTGGACCATCATTGAAATATACTGTTATGTAGAGAGCATAAGTGTAGTACTAATAATATTTCAGAATCAACTTTAATTACAGCTATAATTTCTGTTACATGACACATGCCCAAGTTTCTCACTCTGTGCACCATGTCTTCATTTAAGGCCAAGAAAAAAAAGTTTGTCTCAGATACCGCATATATTTTTGTTTTAAAACAGTTTTTAGCACATTTCTTTTTAGGTTTTGCTCACTTGAAAAATTTTAGAAAAATAAAAATTCAGTCGCACAGCGGCCAAAAAATTGAAAACAGTGGGGTCAAACTATGCAATAAAAAAATCTTGCCATCACATTAGCATTAAAAAAAAGTGCTTTCACATTGCATTTTTCACATTTCTTCTTAGCCAAACTTTTTTTTTATTTGCCTAATCAGATAGGCACATTTTGGGTGGGCATGCAAGGGTATGTTGGCAAATGTTAACAGAGGTGATTAGCTTGAGTACAGGTCATTGAGTTTTTCTGGATATAAAGGTATTTGACAGATCTGTCAATTGGGGGCATGGTGTAGTTTGTCACATAAGTGGTTCTTGAACATTGGATGATAGTGTATCTCATGGTCACTTGACAATATAGCATATCAGGGTTGGCTTTGGGGCATGTGCTCAATCCTCCCTGATCAATAATAAAAACCAAACTTCACAGGTGCTGCCTCTGCTAGACCCAGTTAAGAGAGTCTATGCAAGGTTAAGCATTGCATTCCCAGGACAATCCTTTGTACTGTCATGCCCCCATAAGAAGCCAATTTCTGAATATGCCTGGGCATAAAATTTGCAATAAATTAGCACAATCACAAAATCCATAAAATGTACATTTGTGATACATGCAGACTGTACTTTTTTTATCACCCCTTTTAATTTGTTAGGTGAGCATTTTGGTGGAAAGGGATTGCTGTTCAATGCTGGCTATAGGGGTAGATGAGTGGCCTCGAACTACAAATCACTACATCTACTTTGAGAAAAACAATTGGGTCAACTGGAGCCACTGTATTCCTAGATACAATCTCCCATCTCACTCAATGGACAGGCCCTTGATCGAATGGAACAAACTGGACCACAACTAGAACGTGCAAGCAATAGAACAGATAATGATTTCATAGGAGTACCATAGAAAGACGGAGATTCCAACATAGCCTTAGGAGGCATGGTAATAGGTGTTCAGGACATCATAAAGGTGATCAAAACCAAGAACTGGAGAAAGGGTGAACACGTAGACATGACAATATATGGACTAGTGGGACAACAGCTAAACTGAACCCAAGAAGTATGTGTAAGGAGAAAGAAGGCGGCAAGACAGAAGTCTGAGATGAAATCAAAACGCTCAGATAACCCAAGTGGACAACTTGCTTAAGACAGACTAATTTGATTAAGAAAGCTTCAAAGAGGCCTTCATTCAACCGTGGAATGGAACCATTTCCTGACATAATAGCTTTATTAGAGTTAGTTAATATCTCAGAAATGTGACATAAAATGAGTTTTTTTGAAATTGCTAGTATATCTACCATGATGCCTGAATCATGGTGAGAAAAGTGTCACAATATATTCAATGATTATATCCCCT
Source organism: Ophioderma brevispina (assembly GCA_023653785.1). Classification (NCBI taxonomy): domain Eukaryota; kingdom Metazoa; phylum Echinodermata; class Ophiuroidea; order Amphilepidida; family Ophiodermatidae; genus Ophioderma; species Ophioderma brevispina. Next base: position 4,977 of record JAMKCH010067620.1, on the reverse strand, counting down.
TCAATTTCCCATTACAGTGGCTGACTTCTGGACGAGGCATCGTCCACTCAGAAATGCCTGGCAATGATAGGAGGTCATGGTCTCCAGTTGATGGTCAACTGGCAAAAGAACACAAGATGGTGGAACCTGAATATGCAGGAGCTGCTCAGCAAGGACATACCTGTGGTAGAAAAGGATGGGGTGAAAGTTAGGGTAATTGCTGGAGAGTCATTGGGGACAAAGGTAATAGCTATTAGAAAGCTAAAGGTAGTAAGTTTTTTGATGAAAATTACAGTTGGCACAAAAAGTATCTCGGCATGTTTTTCGATCAGTATTGTGCCAAAGTCCGATAATTTTGAAAGTTTTCGTAATATACATTTTGTTGCCTAGGTCTTGCTCTTTCATTTAACACCTTGCTTGTAAAAAAGGGTGCAAATATGGCTGAGATAGAACACCTGGAAGACGTAAAACCCCCAAGCCAAAAGTTGCCGGTTTTGGAGTTTTCAATGGGCTTGCAGTGTACTGCGACATGAACACGCTGACCACATAGCCACAATCAATATTGCAAGTAGGCTTTCTCGCTCATTCACTCGGAAACCCTCTTTGTGTAAAATCAGTACACATGTATTATTGCATTGTACCACCACATTTAGATGTTAGGAGCGAATTTTCTCTTCAAGCTGCCCCAGAAGCCACTGCATTGTCATTTCTGTCCATTTCACAGCTGTTTGAAAGTCTCATTTATTATGACAAAACCAAAATAACACAAAAAATATAAATGGCAACACAGTTTTGACAACTGATTTGGATTATTTATTCCACTTACTACATCCTGTGTAAATTTTACAAAATTTCATTGCGGACAAATATGATTTTTCTTAAAAATCTAGTTTTACACGTCTTTCTATGTAAATGGGCATATAGAGGGTGCTATAACAAAGAAATCATGACCTTGTAGGCCTATATGGTAAGATTCCCATGATGTTTTTTTTTCTGATTTTGCAGAGGTAATAGCTCTTGCATGTCCCTGCTTATATCAGTTGTCAAAATTGTGTCGCCATTGCTTAAAATTGTTCTAAAAATAAGAGACAATTTGCACGGGGTCAAACATTTGTGATTTACGAACAGAAAATACAAAATCACTTATTTCTTCTACTAAAGTAGATTGAATCTGCAAGAGTAGGTGCACTTATTATGCTTAACCCAATGGTTCAGATGATAAAAAAAATCTTGATTTTTTTTTGAAAGGTAAGTTGGGGGAATGAGGCTAACTGTGGGTCACGAAATTCCCCTTTAAAGATAATGAAATAATACATTGTCTTAAATTCTATTTGCTTGGTTTGTCTATTCAGTCTACCGTTAGGACAAGAACCCCTACAGCTTACCTGGATTTCACACTTCAGAAGGGGGCCAAACTGAGGCAGCCTATCACACAAGGGTTCACTGCATTTGCCTACATACTATCTGGAAAAGCTACATTTGGTGAAGGGGAGAGACGATCAGAAGGAAAGCCACACCACACCCTGGTGTTGTCAAATGAAGGTGACCACATTGCTGTGGAAAACAAAGTAAGTTTAGATTTCTTATTTTGGGCATTGGGATTATAGTGCTTTTATCTTCCTCGAGTCAGTGACATCAGCATGTAATGCAATGGTCACAGCATTAAATCGTAAGCGTTGATTCAAAGCGCTGACATATGCACACGAGCGTTAAAAGGCGGCTCGAAAATATATACACAAACTTGAGGAAGGTAAATGGAGTACTACTAATTGATGCGACACATGTCTTAGAAGGGGACACGGGGCGTTGTGACCAAAGTTCCGATAGTCACAGATATGGGGGAAGATGTTTTTTCCTCACGGCCTGAGCTGGCAGGCTCCAGGTCCGATGATTATTACGCTGTCACTAGGAAATCATCAGAATCATTTCGCTTCAACTAGGGTGCAACCGTAGCGCAGCTCCTATCAGCACTTAGATTGTAACATTCCCATAACAGCTCCCCAATCTGAGGACCGGGTGGACGAAGGGCAATCAAGGACTAAGTAATCTTGCCCAGGACACAACAGCACAGGGATGGATAGGGGACAGCTATGGGTTTAACACCCTACTCTTTTCGCCTAGATGTGACAAGCATGTAGGATGTGACTTTTCCAACATGGGACATGACGGCCCGTAACGTCCCCTACGAAGGATGGGGCTCGCACCTGGTTTGATTTGCCTTGTCAAAACAACCTGGGGGAGAGTGAAGTGATGAGAAAATAGGGGTTGAAGAGCAAGCCACACCTCTATTGTACATTGTACACTGGAAACTTGCTGACAGTACTGTCTATGGTCATCCAGAGAAATGATACCATTTCCTATCAACTGACATACCATCAAGCCATGGTACATATTGGCCAGATTACTTAAATGAGTATATATAGTAAGTTTGCATGTAGCCAGATCCGCAACACCTTAGTAGTGATACTGTTGATGCAAGCCACAACGGCAGGGGATCTAGGGGGCACTTAAAGGGATAGCAGCGATAATGCAAGAGATTCGAAAAAAAAGTGGAAATGCATTTTTAACTTACAAATTAGGGATAAGTGTTACAATTCCATATAACTGCTTTGAAGTAGAAACAAACCACCAAATAGTGAAAAAATATAGTATTTGAGGAAATTTGTCATACTGTCTCCCGCAAATAGACATACAGCGACGGCGTCTCAAAATCTACGCTAAACAGTTGATTGTGGTTTACACCAGTACAGAATAAACAAAGATCAATAATGTTTGTGTTTGAGGTCAAACTGTATTGATCATGGTGCACAATATCACACTGAAAATCTGTGATATTCACCTGGAAAGGCTTGTTTGATCTCAAGTCGGAATTTTGATACGCACATATAGAAATTATAGAATCGGATAAAAAGTACTGCCTTGTCTTTAATACATGGATTTCAAGCCAACCAGTTGCAGATTATGTTTGCCTATCCATGCCATTGACAAAAATATAAAATATGAATTTTGATGATTTTTTTGATGTTTTTGATTAGCAAATCACTGCTAATCCCTTTAAGGCTCTCAGCAGGGTCCAAGGTCAGAGCCCAGGTGGGGGTCCAGCAGGCTTTTCCTACAGAAAAATATGCATTTTTCCCACAATTTTCTCCTTTTTTTTTTTTTTTTTTTTTTTTTTGGGGGGGGGGGGGGGGGGTAGGACACAATCTGCTCGATTTGGACATTGGGGATTTCCATGCCTAGAAAATGATGCGCCGTGGACAAGTCCTGTTTTTGCTGACTTATTGTTTCGTGGATTATATCTTTAAAATCACTCAACCAAAATTAACATTTTTTCCAGGCAAGATGCTCATTACCCATTCTTTATGATACATAAAATCCACAGATATCAAAGTTTAAAAAAAAGTGGAAAAATAGCTTTCATTTTGGGTAAAGTTTTTTATTGGGTTCCCCTGTACATAACCTAAAGCCAATTTCATTTCCATCCTTTTGGTCCCTATATAATCACCTATGCTTTGCTTTATTTTTTTGTGCATTTCAGGATGATGAGCCTTGGTCATATTTGTGTTGATATCTGGGGAACCTATTGGTTAACCCATTGTCCCAATATGGTTAGTGTATATAGATAAAATCGAGGTAATTCATATGGGCAAAAATTTTCCTTAATTATGTCCAACCCAGAATGTCAAAATTAAAAATCATCCAAAGAACTTGATTTGTTTTGGTAATCAAGGTTCAATACTATGTAGTTTAATGTACAAGTATTGAATTTCACTGATCATCCGTTTTTACAGACAGAGTCCCAAAAATGCCACTTTCCAACCAACCTGTACTACTACTACTTTAAAGAGACACAAGCACATTTGGAATGCTGTCGCTTTCCATAGCTACAAGGTATAGATATGTTGACCTATGACATCACTTGTTGCCAATTTCAGAAGACGCCCCTGTGTTTTCTGGCAGGCAAAATATTACAGGTAGTTTCTGTGACAGACCACATAAAAAATCTGATCATAAATTACTTGCGAATCTTTCCTGCTCTAAATTGGTCACAAATGCAGCTGGTAGCATTAGCTTATTGTGGCTTGAATAAGAAAGTTAAGTATTATGTAAAATTCGAAACAAAAGTTACAACATAAAAAACGAATTTCCCCCCATCAAAGTAAGGTGCTTTTTGCCTGCCATTTCTCTCTTACACCAACAGGGGGCGCCATAACATAAACAAATGGTCACAGTCATCATTAGATCACACCTGAAGTGAGTAACCTTGGAAACATTCACATGTGTTCTACAACTGCCAGTGCAAATTGAGAGAACTTGTGCAAACTCAAAAAAATCTCCTCCTGCCCCTTTAAACCATTTAGGGTAATGTTTTTGGATTTTTATCCCCCTGCTTGAAAAGCAGTAGGCATGGTATGCATTTCCGTATGTTGGTGTATGTGTGGTGTGTTCCAGTTTGTTCGGGTTTCATTTTTCCCCTCGCGTCTCCTTAGAAAGTTTAAGTCCGATTTAAACCAGACTTGGGGTGAATGTGCAAATAATAGGGGTGCCTCTATGTGGATGATGTAAAAGGTCATGGACCCAGGTAAGGTCATCTGAGGTCCTATTCCAGTTCCCGTATGGTTAGGTTTTTCGTTTTTTTGCGTTCTTCGAAATTTACGTCCAATTTAACCAGACTTGGGGTGAAGGTCCAATAGGGGTTTCCTTCATATTTGGATGATGTCAAGGTCATGGACAAAAGGTCAAAGGTCAACTGAAAGGTCAGTTACAGTTTTTTTGTTAATTTTTTGTTTTTAACTTTAAAAACTTTCTTTTGAAAAGTTGAAGTCCTGATTACAACCTGACTGGGTCGAAGTGCCAATACGGTTCCTTCATATGTTGTTTTGAGGTCAAAGGTCCCATACCAAGGCAAAGGTCATCTGCGGCATTTTCCTTCCCCTTTGGTTAGAACTTTTTCTTTTTCAGAAATTGCTAACATTTCTAGATATTATTATTCCATGA
>JAMKCH010067613.1:0-11637 GCA_023653785.1 Ophioderma brevispina | reverse complement strand
AACTAGATTGCTTCCAAACTTTCTGTATGAGATTGAATTAAATGATTAGTGATCGGAATATAACTGAATTTCACATCTGAAATACTTTTCCGATCATTTTTATAATCGTTGTTATTCAAAATTTGCGCGAAGAGAACGTACCATTAGCTTGGATCCGTCCTTCGAAGCCAAGTACCTGTCTAATAGCAACAAGTACTTTTAAATGGTCGTGACCTACGCCATTGCAGTGATATGGCTAAATGTCGATTTCTTAAAAATAAATAACAAGTTTTATAAAACGCGCCAAAATCGGTTTTCACTGACCTAATATTTTGGTTGAGCTTCAAATCCTAGATAAAAACAAATATGTAGGTTGTATTAGAAATTTCAACCAATCATGATTTTGCTTAGATAAACTACCTGTGGCTTACATGCAATGTGCCCAACAGTATTTGTTGGGCACCCACATTTTCTCCACTATGTTTTATATGACGCGCGTCGGAAATTGTATATCGTCCAGATATAGGTACTGCGTACTTTTCTCCCAAGCAAATGTAAGATGGTTTTGATTTGCCTAACCCACATTATGGCAGACTTCACGGAGATCCTAGAATTATATTAGAGACCATCGGAAGCAGATGGCGCCCCAGGGCGCTGTATTCAAACGAATTTCAAGTCTTTCCAAATGAGCTGGGCCATTGTTCACAAGCCTCCAATTGAAATATGTCTTGATTAAATAACTTTAATTAACATATTGATAATCAGCACAATAATAAAACATTTTAATTCAGGATGGTTACCATATTTTAATCAAGGTGGGTAACCTATTACGAGGTATAGGAACCAAAGTTTCTATACCCTTAAAATCTCCTAAAGACAATTTTGCCACTTTTTTCAAAATCACGTAGCGGATCCCTGCCTTGTTGTTTCACCAATGGGGAAAGTTCTCGTCGATCTAACAATACAATACCGCTTAACATAACCCATTTTTTTTGGCGTCAATCGTTAGGTGTTTTGCTAACGGATATGTTACCATGGACGGTTATGGCAAGCCATCAAGGCCATAACGTATTCTGCAAACGCGTTGCGAGAAAGTACAACGCGTTGCGAAATTTCGCAACGGCGTTGCGACATTTCAGCAACGCGTTGCGGTGTCGGCCAATCAAATCATGAATTTCTTCCTTCTGTGACGTATTTCAAAAATAGACCCACACGCGTTGGGCTAGATACTGGTTTGCAACGCGTTGCAACCCTTCGCCACGCGTTGCGAGCTTCACAACGCTTGCAAGCTTCGCAACGCGTTGCTAAGTTAACAAGCCATAACGGACATAACGTATTGCCGCAACGCGTTTGTGGGAGAAATCACAAACGCGTTGCGACATTTCGTCAACCTTTGCGCATTTCAAGCAACCGCGTGCGACATTTCACCAACGCGTTGCGGTGTCGGGCCCAAAATCATGAATTCTTGACGTATTTCAAAATTAATCTCACAACGCGTTCTGCGATCCTCACAACGCGGTTTGCAAACCTTCACCCGCGTTGCGGCATACGTTATGACCCTTATTGCTTCACAAACGCGTTGTGAAGGCTTTGCAACGAGTTGTGAAGCTCGCAACGCGTTGTGATGGCATTGGCAACAGCGTTTGTGAAAGCCATAAGGGTCATAAAATATTGCCGCAACGCTTTAGATCTTTTTTTTAATTACGTCACAGAAATTCATGATTTTTATTGGCCGACGCCCGCAACGCTTGCCGAAATGTCGCAACGCGTTTGCCTTACTTTTCTCACAACGCGTTGCGCAATACGTTTGACCCTTATGGCTTTGGACCTTTGCAACGCGTTGTAAAGCTCACAACGCGTTTGTGATCTCGCAACGCTTGTTGTGAAGGCTTGCAACGCGTTGTGAGTTTCCACACGCGTTGCTAGATTATTTTTTGCAACGCTTTGTGTCATTTTTTTGAAATACGTCACACCAGAAATGATGATTTTTGATTGGCCTGAACCGCAACGCGTTGCTGAAATGTCGCAACACGCGTTTGCCGCAATGTCGCAACGCGTTTGCTACTTTTCTCGCAACGCGTTGCCGGCAATACGTTATGACCATCATGGCTTGCCATAAACGGGTGGTGAGTGGTTTGTGAAAAGTACCAGTGTAAACAGAAGCCAGTCCCTTGCAATATGAAGACGGCGTCTAATTGCAAACGTGTTACTCCTCTGAAACTACTTAATACCCATATCTACATTGTTATGACGTCCGTAGGCGTCAAAGGTGCATAAATTCCTTTTAAACACAAATAAATAGCCTTGTGCACAATTTATTCCTGAATTTTAATAATATAACAGATTTAATGATTTTAATAATTGGATTGGTTCAGTCAAGAATTTGGTATGTCCAAAACAATATTACATAGTAACATTACACCTAATTAGTTTATGATATACTACTTGTCCAACGAATTTCCACTAATGTCCCACACTAGCGTTGCAGGTTCCACGATGAATGTCGTCACAAACACAAGCGAAGACTTCAAACTGACAAGCTGAAACTTTATAATCATGTAATCTTACATGGGAATCTTCTCATTCCTGAAGATAACTTTTGTCCAGCCTTTCAAGACGACAAGGTTAAATAAGTCCCCGAAGACACTAATATTCCACTATTCAGTCCAAGAATAATCCCACGATTATCTATCTGTCCACAATTTGAATTCTATTTTGATTATCATCACTTTTGGCTTCAAGACACATTAGAATAATTAATTACAGCGACTCTGCTCACTTCGGAATAATAACAACAGCCGGTCTAAAAAAAACATCAGAAAATATTTTATACCTTTTTTTCATGATGTTTTGTATTTCTGAATTTTGTTGTGCTGGCAAAGTGACAGGAAAATTTTGCAATTTGCCAGGTTTGTGTTTGTGTATACAGAGAACCCACATTTCATCTACTAAACTTTGTTTGCCATCGTTCTCCATTTGACTCTTGACTTATATCCTGGATAATCTCCGTTTCTTAACACTGTTTTTAATTCATTTGCTGTCTAACGATCATAGGTATTTTCTGATGCATATTTGCATGTGGTGCACCAACCCGAATGTTTTGGTTTTGTCAGGCATATTAAATCATAATTTGAATTGCCACTTTATTGGTAATTTGGTATGGCCCTGCCATTTGCTTCATATTTTACTGAACTTTCTGGGAAAAGTACTAGGACCATTTCACCAACTTTGAATTTCCTTTCACTAGCCTTTTTTGATCATATTTGTCAATGGTTGCCTTTTGTTTCACCTGTTACGGTCAACTGACCATGGCCAAAACTACATTTAAAACATAGGGTTCAAACTGCTGCAGCAAAATTATAACAATAATGCATTACAAAAGTATGGCAAATATTCCGGGCGTAAAAACTTCAATTTCATAGTGGGACGTGTTCAGGGACGACTTTACTTACATTATGAGAAAAAACAGATCCTTCTGGGAATTCCCGAAGCGGTCGACAAATATAAAGTCCAAAAATGAGGTAGCTTGTACCCTTGGGTAACTCAGATGCCACGAAATATAAAACCGAAGACGGCTACAAAATCAGACGACAACTATGTTAGCTGTGACTGCGAAGACACCTTACGTCCACAATGAAGAACATTGTGTACTAACTAAACTGTAATACTGTAACTGTCACTAGTAGGAGATGTTTCTCATTGAGTGGAGTAAACTGAATGTGACTCTACTTGGGCAAAGATGTTAGGATACTCTGCTGCATCCTTTCTCAGGTGCGTATATAGCCTATTACACACCTCCAGAAGGCTCTAGCACAAGTTTGGTTTCTAGACTTCTCCATTCTTCCAATTGTTCTGTATGCATCCATACACTCACACCCACTTGCCCCTGACTGTACATGCACTAGTGCGCCATCTATAGTCAGTGATACACACTCTAGCAAAATCCACCAGTGAGCATTCTTTTTAGCACCTTCTAAATTCTAATTGTTCCAACACACACTAGTATACACACAGACCAGATTATATTTTATATTATGTTACTTATAATATTCCATGTGCCAATTTACAACTTCAACTCACCGTTGGCGACAAAAGTGAAATAAATTTGCAAATTCTTCGGAGACTGTAACAAACCTTTCTTACTTAGCATTTGCTATCCATTATACCATGTTTGTATTCATTATCTCCATCAGATGCAGTATTGGGGAACCCTTTTTTTTTTTTTTGCCTCATTTCAAAAAATTCTTCTTGGTCAAATCTAATGGATCGAATATTTGTCTTACATGAGATGAAATGGTAAAATAACCCGTAAAATCTGATTGTACTCCACGAGATGAAAACCAAAATAGGGGTAAATGCCTATCCCAACTGTTGATTTGTAGCATGTTTATAACAACCAAGGAAATTCTATCTGTAGCCATTGGTCTGTGATGAAGCACCACGCTGCAAAACTGTTGGAGACCAAGCCTTTACAGATGTATCTATGACCTTCAAACATGAAATTCAAGTAACTATATCATGTATGATTTCAGGTAAACCCGTTCTAGACAAAAATCTCGCATTGCTTGAAGCTACGGTTTTCACCTTTCTGGATTTTTTGGCATTGGTACTGCTTCGGGATATCTAGTGCTATAATCACAAACAACAAATATATGATACTGCTACGTTCCAGGTTAGGCCTTTAATGTCCACTCTTTTGCGTGGTGTATCCTTAAAGCAATCTTTTTGCTGTTTAGACTGGATTGAATTGGAATTGATGACAGGATTTACAGGATGATGACAGGAATCTCTGACATCATGATTCATATTTGGAACAATAAAAATGATAAGTAATCATATCTTGGTTTTCTGTATACCCATGTGACCTGATTATCACGAGCAATTTCCATCACATGTTGTCTAGATTGGGTTGGGAGCACAATTTGATCTCCCACTTGCTTATGCAAACCTCTAGGGCGTAATGATCTTTATTTCGGAGAAACGACCTTTGGGATAAGGTGTTCGGAGTAATGACTATTCGGAGAAGAAAATCCTTTCGGAGCAATGGCACGTCGGAATATCGAACTTTCCCCACATACGGATAGAAAAGGAAAAGAAGAGAAACAGACCGATCGAAGAAGGGGACTTCATTAAGGTGACCAATTTTTCTGACAAACGGACAGACTTTTTTTGACATACATTTTTTCACAATTCACAATTCCTGTAAGTATAAGAGGGTTTTTATAACAACTAGATTGCTTCAACTTCTGTATGAGGATGGAATTAAATGATTAGTAGTATCGAATATCACTGAATTTCACATCTGCAAATACTTTTCACGATCATGTTTTATATTCGTGTATTCAAATTTGCGCGAAGAGGACACGTACAATATAGCTTGGATCCTTCCGTCGAAGCCATAGTACCTGTCTCATAGCACAAGACTTTTAATGGTCGTTTTGGGAACCTACGCCTGTTCAAGTGATATGGCTAAATGTCGATTATCTTAAAAATATAACAGTTTTATAACGCGCCAAATCGGTTCAAGGCATAAGTATTTTGGTGAATCGTTCAAATCCTAGATTAAAAACAATAATGTAGTTGTATTAGAAATTTCAACCAATCATGATTGTGCTTAGATAAATCTTACCTGGTGGTATAATTGCATGTGCCCCAAACAGTATTTGTTGGGCACCCAACAATTTCTCCAGATGTGGTATATGACCTCGCTCGGAAAGAGGTATATTCGTCAAGATGATAGGTACTGCGGTACTTTTCTCCCAAAGCAAATATAAGATGGTTTGATTTCGCATAACCCAAATATGACAGACGTCAGGAGAGCCTAGAATATTTAGAGACCATCGGAAAGATGGCGCCCCAGGGCTCTGTATTCAAAACGAATTTCAAGTTTCCAAAATGAGCGGGGACCATTGTCACAAGCCTCCATTGAAATATGTCTTGATCTAAATAAATTAATTAACATATTGATAATCAGCACAATAACTATGAAATACATATTTTAATCAGGATGGGTACCATATTTTAATCAAGGTGGGTACCTATTAGCGAGGGATAAACCAAGTTTCTATACCCTTAAATCTCAAAGACCAATTTTTGCCACATTTCAAAACTCACGTAGCGGATCCCTGCCTTGTTTAAGGGGGGGAAGTGACTCGTCGGATCAACAATTACAAATACCGCTGCACCCATTTACTGCGTCAATCGTTAGGTTATTGTAAGGAATGTTACCATGGAGTGCTATGGCAAGGCCATAAAGGCCATAACGTATCTCGCAACGCGTTGCAGGCAAGTAGCAACGCGTGCGACATTTCGGCAAGCGTTGCGAAATTTCAAGCAACGCGTTGCGGTGGTCGGCAATCAAAATCATGATTCTGGGGACGTATTTCAAAAAAATAGACCACAACCGTTGCTAGATAATTTGCAACGACGTTGCAAACCTTTCCAACGCGTTGCGAGCTTCACAACGCGGGGCGAGCTTCACAACGCGTGCTCTAGTAAACGCCATAAGGGAAACATAAAGTATTGCCGAACGGTTTGGAGAAAGTCACAAACGCGTTGCGACTTCGGCACCAGTTGCGACATTTCAGCAACGCGGCGACATGTCACAAAACGGCGTTGCGGGTGTCGGCCAAAAAAATCATGAATATCTGTGACGTATTTCAAAATATAAATCTCACAACGCGTTTTTGCGACTTCACACGCGTTGCAAAACCTTAACAACGCGTTGCGGCAATACGTCTGACCCCCCCTTATTGCCTTCACAAACGGTTGTGAAAGTGGGGTTTGCAACGCGTTGTGAAGCTCGCAACGCGTTGTGATGGCTTGCCAACGGTGTGAAAGCCATAAGGGTCATAAATGTATTGCCGCAACGCGGTGATAGATCATTTTTTAAAAATACGTCACAGATATTCATGATTTTATTTGCGCCGACACCGCAACGCGTTGCTGAAATGTCCGCAACGCGTTGCTGAAATGTCGCAAATGGTTGCCAAATGTGAAAAACGCGTTGTGACTTCTCACAACGCGGTGCGGGCAATACGTGATGTTCCTTGTGGATGTTCACCTAGCAAAGCCGTTGCGAAGCTTGCAACGAGTGTGAAGCTCGCAACGAGTTGTGAACGGTTTGCAACGCGTTGCAAAGTATCTAGCAACGCGTTGTGGGTCTTTTTTTTGAAATACGCACAGAAATTCATGTGATTTTGATTGGCCCGACACCGCAACCGCGTTGCTTGGAAATTGTCGAAACGCTGTTGCCTGAAAAGGTCAGCAAACGCGTTGCTATTTTTCTTTCGCAACGCGTTGTCAGCAATACGTTATGGCCCTTTATGGCTTGCCATAACCGCCCTGGTAAACATATCCGTGAAGCAAATCACATAACGATTGACGCAAAAAAATGGTGTTTTGTAAGCGTATTTGTCTTGTTAGATCGACGAGAGCACTTTCCCCTGGTAAACACCAAGGCAGGGCTCGCTACGTGATTATTTGACAAGTGGGCAAAAATGTCTTTAGCGATTTAAGGGTTTATAGAAACTTTGGTTTCTATCCCTCGTAAATAGGTACCCACTGATTCAAATATGGTACCCATCATGATTAACAATATTATTTTATTATTGTGCGGATATCAATATGTTAATTTAAATTTATTAGATCAAGACATATTTCAATGGAGGCTTGTGAACAAGGCCAGTACTCAGTTTGGAAAAGACTTGAAATTTAGTTTGATACAGAGCCCGGGGCGCCAATCTGTTCGATTGGTCTCTATATATATTCTAAGGATCTCCGTGACGTATGTCAATATTTGGGTTATGCGAAATCAAACCATCTTATATTGCTTGGAGAAAAGTACCGCTAAGTACCTATATCTGGAACGATATACATTCCGAGAGCGGTCATATAAAACATCGTGGAGAAATGTTGGGTGCCCAACAAATACTGTGTGCACATTGCATGTAAGCCACCAGGTAAGATTTTCTAAGCAACCAATCTGCTTGTTGAAATTCTAATAAAACCTACATATTTGTTTGTATATAGGATTGAAACGATTCACCAAAATATTCGTAGTGAACGATTTGGCGCGTTAGCACAAACGTGGTTATGATATTTACAGATAATAGAAATTTAGCCATATCACTGACATGGCGTAGGTACGACCATTTAAAAGTACTTTGTTGATATTAGACAGGGTACTGCATCGACGGAAGGATCCAAGCTATGGTACGTGTCTCTTCGCGCTAAATCTGAATAACAAGAATTATAAAACATTGATCGTGAAAAAAAGTATTTCAGATGTGAAAATTCAGTGATATTCCGATCACTAAATTCATGTAATTCCATCCTCAACAGAAAGTTTGGAAGCATTAGTTGTTAGTAACTCTATGAACTTAAGGAATTGTGGTGGAATTGTGAAAAAAAAATGTATGTCAAAAAAAGTCTGTCGGTTGTCAGAAAAAAATGGGTCACCTTATGGAAGTACCCGTATCGGTCGCCGTTGTTCTATCTTTTCTTTTCGCGTATGTGGGGGGACCCTAGTGCGAATTCCGACGTGCCATGCTCCGAAAGGATTTTGTTTCTCGACTAGTCTTACTCCGAACACATTAAAGCCAAAAGGTCGTTTCTCCGAAAATAAAGATCATTACTCCTAAAGGTTTGCATAAGCAAGTGGGAGATCAAATTGTGCTCCCAACCCAATCTAGAAACAGGTGAGGAAATTGCTCGTGATAAATCAGGTCACATGGGTATACAGAAAACCAAAGATAGGAATTACTTAGCAGTTTTATTGGCCAAATATGAATCATGATGTCAGAGATTCCTGTCATCATCCTGTAAATCCTGTCATCCAATGCCAAATTCAATCCAAGTTAAACAGTCAAAAAGATGCTATTAGGGATACCCACTCAAAAGAGTTGACATGCATTTAAAGGGGACATTACCTGAAAAGTAGCAAGGTATCAAATATTTTTGGTTGTTTTGATATAGCACTAGAATCCAGAAGCAGCAGTGACAGATGCAAAAAAAAAATCAGAAAGCTGAAACCGTAGCTCAAGCAATGCTAAGATTTTTTTCTAGAACTGGGTTTACTGAAATCTACATGATAGGAGGTACTGAATTCATGTGGAAGGTCATGAGATACATATGTGAAAGGATTGGTCTCATAAGTTTGCAGCATGTGCTTACCATCAGCAGACCAATGGGCTAGGCAGATTAAGATTTCTTGGTTGTTATAAAACATGCTACAAATCAACACAGTTGGGATAGGCATTTACCCCTATTTTGGTTTCATATCGTGGAGTAGAGTAGTAAAGTACAATCATGATTTACGGGTATTTACATATTAATCTCATGTAGACAATATGCGAGCATTAGATTTGACCAAGGAAGAATTTTTGAAAGAGGAAGGTCGAGAGAGATACTTCATATAGATTGTCGAATGATACAAACATGGTTTTATAAGGATAGCAAATGCTAAGTAGAAAGGTTTTACAGGCTCAGAAGAATTTGAATAATTTATTCATTTTGCAGCCAACGGTGAGTTGAAGTTGTAAATTGGCACATGGAATATTATAAGTAACATTAATATAAAAGTATATCTGGTCTGTCTGTATAGCTGTGTGTGTGGAACAATTTAGAATTAGAAGGTTCTTTAAAAAGAATTGCTCAACTGAGGGATTTGCTAGAGTGTGTATCACTGAAACTAAGATGGCGCACTAGTGCATGTACAGTCAGTGGGAAGTGTTGTGAGGTATGGTGCTACAGAAGCAAGTGGAAGAATGGAGAAGAGAAAGTTCTAGAAAAACTCAAGACTTGGCTAGAGCATTCTGGAGTTGTTTGTAATGGCGATATACGGACTGAGAAAGGAAATGCAGAAGAAGTATTCCTCAACATTCTTTGCTCCAAGTAGAGTCACATTTCAGTCTACTCCAAGTCAATGAGAAAAATCTCATAATAGTGACAGTGACAGTAATTTATCAGTTATAGACACACTGTCTTCATGTGGACGTTAAAGTGTATCGCAGTCACAGCTAAAATAGTTGTCGTCGTTTGTGTTAACCGTTTCGGTTTTTTTACTATTTCGTGGGCCCTGCTCTGAGTTACCCCAAGGGTACAAGCTACAAGCATTTTGGACTTTATATTTTGTCGACCGCTTCGGGAGTCAGAAGATATGTGTTTCTTCAGTAAGGACAAAGTCGTCCGTGGACACGCCCCACTATTGGAAATTGAGTTTTTTACAGCCGGAATATTTGCCATGACTTTTGTAACTGCATCTTTGTTATAATTTGCTTGCAGCAGTTTTGAACCCATGTTTTAAAGGTAGTTTTGGCCATGGTCAAGTTGACCGTTAACAAGGTGAAACAAAAGGGAAAAATGAAGACAAAAAGTATGACAAAAAAGGCTAGTGAAGGAGGAAATTCAAAGTTGGTGAAAATTGTCCTAGTACTTTACAGAAAGTTCAGTTAAAATATGAATCAAACTGGCAGGGGGCCCATTACAAATACCAAATTAAAGTGGGCAATTCCAAATGATGAGCGTGGAATATGCCTCACAAAACACAAAAAAACATTCGGGTTTGTTGCATGCAATTGATCAAGAAATACTATGATCGTGAACAAGCAAATGATATTAAACAGTTCTGTTAGAGCAGATATAGGGAAGATTATCCAGGATATAAGTCAAGAGTCAAATGGGGAACATGAGTGGCAAAACAAGTTAGTAGATGAGAATGTGGGGTTCTCTGTATACACAAACACAAACCTGGCAAGATTGCAAAATTTCTGTAACTTTGCCCAGCACAACAAATTCAGAAATAAACAAAACACATGACAAAAAAGGTATAAAATCGTTTCTGATGTACCTGGGAAAACTAATATCAGATCACTAGGTACAAGGGTTGACCACTATACAGAATTCTCCTATTAAGCAAAGAGCCTATAGAACTCGTCAGGCTCTTAAACAAAAGTAGTAAAAGTTGAGATATGGATAATATGCTCAATTAGGATAATTGAGGAAACAAATAGTGAAATTAGTGTGAATAGTCCCTTATCAGGGCAGGTAATAAATAAGAGACAACCTGTTCATTGTAATGGTTGCAAGCACATTAAAAACGTACTCGTTTAGGGTAGCAAAATTATATACAACATACTTGTTGTAGGTTGGATTCGGGGGGGTCTCACTTTTGCTTTGATGTGCGGCTGGGTGTTGAACCGACTACCCCGACAATCTAACCAAAATGGACAGATTGCTCCCCATCCTTATAACCTGTTTGGTGGAGGTTTGGGCGAAGTCCAAGCTGGGGAGAGGAAAACTAACTGCTAAATTGGCACCACTGTTTTTCAATTTGGTGATTTGTAAGCATTTTTCATACCTGATAGACCACTGTAAAAATATACTTGCAAGAAAAAAAACTTCCTTGACAAACAATTTTCAAGAAAAAGGGACCGTTCATTTAAACCAAAAATGCATGAAAATGTATATACCCTTTACGGCCCCACCCCACCGCACCACCCCGTATCACTTTTCCACTAACCTCCCCCCCCAAGTCATGCCTTCGTGGAGGGCAAGTAAGATTAACTAAAGTACTTGTTAGGGGGATAGCAAAATCAACCAAAATAGAATTGGACGTACAAATCAAAACCAAAATACCTGGTTCGGATTGCAAAATAA
>JAMKCH010067610.1:0-114659 GCA_023653785.1 Ophioderma brevispina | reverse complement strand
GGGGATCCCCGATAATAATATTCTGTACAAAAATTCCTTCGTTTGTGACACATAGACAGTGTCGAGCTTAACCATTCACAGGTATATTTTTACGAGCGCTTACCAGTGCAACCGTGTGACAAATCTCCACATTTTTGAAAAATTTGGCGCTTCAAAAAATGTGCTAATATTGCTTTAAATTCGATATTTCAACACCAGAAAACTGACAAGCTTGACACCGACTTGGTGCTCACATTTTAACACTCCATTTTTTGCAGTGTAATATGTATAAGCATTATGTACATGCAAAAAAACGATTTGTTTGAAAATTCATGGCGCACACACGGGAAATATTCAGTCAGAGCTTTAACACATATATGTTAATCTTAATGTATCATGGCCGCGGTGGTGGTCGTGATCTAGGAGGTAGAATGGGTCCCGAACAACAAATTCTGAATTAATATAAACCCACCGGATCCCTTTCCAAAAAGGATGTGTTTTAGAATACTATAGGCCTACCCCTTATTAATATACTATACGAATTAATATGAACATATTGGAACACCGTCTTAAGGTACTGAAATAGTACATTATATTCCTAGATGGTTACTATCTGAAAACTCTTGTAACGTAAAATAATAAAAAATAATAATAATAATTAAAACAAAGTACAAAATACAGACTGTTCCCATCACGGTGCTTGTTAAAAATTAACGGAAACTAAGTATAACCATTAAACAGCCTATTTGTCATGATTGTAACCCAATACAGTAAATGGCATACTGCTTCAGCTTATATAGATAATTATTTTTTTTTAAACTGAACTTAACAGTATGGTTTGCATTTCAAGGTATCTTATCTCATTTTGGTGATTATTATTATCAAGAATTTTATTCTGAGTAACATGTTTGGAATTTTGAAGATGGGGGTCACCTTTTATATCGGTTTTTTTTCCTGTACCCAATATCTAATTAAAGTTATTATGTTAAACTGGGCAAAATTACTTTCGGACACGAGGCATGTTATTATTTCTACCAGAAATCCCTTTTTTAAATGTTTTGCCACCAGCACCACAACAACTACAACTTCTACTGAAGAAGAAGAAGCAAATGGAGACATTTTACAATAAACAATAAGATAACTTAGATTGCAAGATGATCACTGCATATATACAGAATATGTCAAAAAGAACCCTATCCAAAAATAACATCCATTTTTGGCTACTTAGTGAATAGAAAGCTTTTTTGGGGGCCTCTTTGAAACTCAAATGAAAAAATGACAGGAATCGGAAATAAAGTAACCCAATGGTGAGAATATTCCCCCAAACGACGCAGGACTACCTTGTCCATACATGAACCTATAGTAATGTATGGTAAATGAATACAGAATAACATTGCTCATACCTTTTGTTTTACCTTGCATGTATGGAATTATTTAAGATGTATTTTTCCATATTTACCTGGAATATATAATATCTGTCAACTCTAACAAAGAAAACGATTTAATCTTCACCTTTAAATTATTTTAACTTCGTTATTGTTTCCAACAATATTCCCATACAGACTGGCCTAAAATATTTGGAACTGGAAAATGCAAAACCAATAGCGCGGTTGAAAACCTTACATTTTGCAGGATTTGTTATCGTCGGCTTTGCTTTTGCGAACACCAGTGTACTAATTGCCTTATAGACATGGTCGTCCGAGTAATAATGCCTGTGTTTTTTAGTGTCACTAACCTTTTAATACATTCTATTATGCGAAAAGGACAATGGCGAAGCACTGTCGCACACGCTCGCACACATTACACCCACAAATACTCAAAATCGTTTGATCGATAGGCTTGGAGTAGAATAGTCTTAGAATGTTCGTAACTCTTGATGCGTATCACGAGCTGAGAACCAGGGGTCCGTTCCCGAAAGTGGTCGTACGACAGTCGTAGCCTATTTCGATCGCAACTTTTGCGTAAAGTTCACACCTACGAATTTACTGCGTTCCCGAAACTTATGTATGCACTTAAGATTTTCTTCCAAACTACGAAAAATCTACGTTGTCGTAACTAGCACGTACGATTTCCACACGACTGTTCATGCGTTCCTGAAACTTAACTTAGTCGCATGATTATCGTAAAAGTGTACGGAAATTATACGTCTACTCAGAGTGACGTAGACTTGAATGTAACGATATAAGTTGATATTATGGACATTATGGAGGAGTAGTATTTGATTTTTATTTGGAAAAGGAGAGATGTGAGGGCTGGGATGACTTGAGGATGGTAGTGAGAATATTCCAACCATCTTGAACATGCTCGAGGCGAGACCCGGGGGCACCCCTGTGTTTGGTTTTGGGGTGGTATGGGGGGGGGGGGTTGTATGTGGTGGGGTGTATGTGTGTGTATGTGTTGTTGTGAGTTGTTTTGTTCTGTTGTTTGCTCAGTGTCACTCAATGAACCGATTTCGAAACAATTTGAAAGAACTTATGTAGTCCTTTCTTGTCGGATTTCTCACAATTCAAAAAATTGATTCCTTTTTAAAATAATTTTATGGTTTTTTTCTTTTGTGTATATTTCAAACCTCACATATTTAGAGGAGGTCTCAAAGTCCGCCGAGTTTTTAGTACTCGCCGTACTCCAAAGTTGATGATCCTTACCCAAGTTGAAAGTAGTGTCAGATAGGAAGCGATTAATGAGTACAGCATGTCTAAATTGTGGAAAATGTGATATGTAAGCTTAAAGGCACTGGACAGATTTAAGGGGATTGAGAGAAAGTTCTCTTGTATAATTATTACACTAGCGTATCCACCTACATTCAGGGCCGCACAGGGGGGGGGGGCAGGGGCAGGGGACAGCTCCCCACTGGGCGTTGAATCTGCCCCCCCCTTGCCCCACTGAAAAATTTAATTGATTTTCGCAACATTATTGCATTACCTATAAACAATATAGGCCTATACTATGATACCTACTAACCAATGTAATATATTCTAATTGGCGGATTTAGGGGCGCATCAGGTACCGAACGCATTGTATCTGTTTATAATATAAAAAAATGGCATTTTTACGCACACACGGGGACGGTACAGTAAGTTTTCCAACCCCCCCCCCCCCCCGCTCTCTTCAGAATTTGGGTCTACTCGGGGCGAGCGTAGCTAGGCGGGAAAAATTGGACCCACCCCCGATGCTTTCCTTCTTCCCCCTGACAAGTGTGTGGTCCCCCCTCCCCCCTGAAAAAAAAAAACTGGTTAGCCTACTGCCCTACATGGGCTTGTACAGAAAAGTAAACATATTATTGTGAGGTGGATTTGCTAAAACGGTTGAATGCCTAAGAGTTTTACTGTCTACATAATAATTGCTCTTGTGCTGAGTAGATTGACACACACAACTATATTATTCATGGTTTATCTATGAAGACGAAACTAATATGCCTATACACTATTATGTCCCTTGCTTTAAAATATATACAAATATAATAATGTCATTCAGCGTCTTTATGAAGAGTGGGCATCATCATGCGAACATTATGGCTGTTAGAGTAAGGGGTTTGGTAGCGTATAGCTAGCACTTGATAAACTCAGGTTTATACAGACAAATTATAAACCATACCCGTTTTTGGCTTCACAAAGTAAACAGGAAAATAATTTTTATGTAGGTTATCATGACTAACTTGAAGTCCTCTAACAAGTCAATATTTTTCAATTGCTCAAAACAAAATCTTAAATGTGGCAAATTTAGATCAAACATATCTGGAACCCCAGACCAATAAAACAAAAAAATATATACTTATCCATATGCATTTTCAAGAAAAATATCTTTAATTCCAGGATTTGATCTACAACATGGAACAGCGTGTGAATATGGTCTATGTTTATATTTATTGAGAAAACTTTACAATACCATTGAATTAATTCCCCCCTCTCGACATGGATAATCTGTGAGTTTGACACTGCCGATTACAGAAAATGAAATCAAGCAAGTCCTCCGACCTGCACCTAACAGAAGCGCCCCAGGGGGTATGACCGTATACACCACACATTGACTTAAAATTACAAACTTGATACCATCTAAAGTCAATATTTAACACAGGTGTTTAAAAACTGTAAAATTACTAGTGATTGGAAACATGCTATCATCAGTTTAATTTCCTAAATCAAGGGTGACTCAAAGAGACTATCTGGAATGTGGCGCCAATTTTCCAAAACCTTGGCACATATACAAACGTTTATGATGGTTTTAGGCAAGCATATAATCCCGTGGATTGTTGAAACACATAAGACGTTCCATAGCAAAAAGGATCTTACCACGGAATGGTTACAAGAACACGTTTTTTGTCAAGGGGGGGGGGGGGGGGTATGGGGTCTGAATATGAAAAAAATTGTTCTAATCCAGAAAATGCGATAATGCAATGGCTAAAGTGTGTAGACGGTAATCTACCAAAATGCTTTTATTCGATCGCAATCGGACATTCGGTTCGAGACTGGCTGAGCAAAAGTACAAGTAGTGTACGCGAAATTTGCCAAAAATGCATCATGGCCTAATTTATCCATTTGAAAATGTTAAGGGGTTATATTTAAGATTTTAAAAGATATTATTTATAAACTATTAACACATTCATTTTGGGCGAAGTTGAAGTATATAAATACTTTAAAAATATTATCCTTTCCATAATTTAAAGTTATTAAATGTCGCTGGGTAAGGATTTTTATGTAGTTGATGTTTCTCACCTTGCGATATTTAAGAAATTATTTAAAAGTAAGGTACGGACAATGGTGCACCTAGTTCGATGGTCTTTCATACTAATTATGATAATTCAGTATAAAATGAAATTTAAAAAAATAATTCCATATTTCACATCAAAAGCGCCTCAATTTTGTCTAACATGATTCGAGGCCTATCAACTCGTTTCGTGAAAATACGCAAACATCCAAAACGGAACGAAGTAACCAGAAAACGCTACATGCTATGAACACTAATGGCATCACATATTAAGAACATATAGGCCGAGTGAACCATAAGGCCGATTTTCAAAATTGTGTTCCAAATTCAAATTACGCTATGAAATTATGCGATTGCCGATGCGGTGGCCATAGCAACGGTATTAAAATCCGGCTTCATGGTTCAATCCGTATTTACCTCCTGCATAGGTCACCCAAGTTTCGTCACATAGCATGTTTAGTTATTTAGTTACATTCTTCTAGGTTAGCCAATCAGAGGCCTTACGGGGGTGACCGGCAAACAGAGCAAAAATGTTCATGGATTTAAACTTTGTGACATGGGCTACAATATGATATATAACCTGTTATATACCACTATTTAGAAAAAATTAAGAAAAAATCATTCAAAGTTCACTGCTCAGACCCCATACCCCCCCCCCCCCCCCTTAAGAACTCTAATCACAGATTTCAGACATCCAAATATGTAAACTGTAATTATGGTTTTGGATCTGGCAGAACATTTGGAAGTATGAATCATGAATGCTGGTGATGGCTTTAAGGGGCTTGGGTATCCTTGAAATCATTATCAATTTAAACTAAGGACATTTTACGCTTCTACGTTTCAAGTTGATACCCCTCAGGTCTTACGGATCCTAGTGTCAGACATAGAGGCATCATTCAGGGTTGTCCTGTACCTCTGTGATTGCTTTGAGCTAGGGGATAGCCTATATGGCGTTGGTGGTTAGTAACGACAGCAGGAGCCGGTCCATTCCCAATAAATGTCAAGGTATGTCGATGACATTGTTCTTGCAACCACTTGACGAAGCTTCTATGGTTGACATGGTATCCAAAACTGAACAGTTCATTGATCATCTAGAATGAAAATAAACATAGTAAATGTGCTATAGTGCACGGCAAAGGTGGGCAACATTGGTACGCGGGATGTACAAGAAATATTCACTGAAAATCAAGATGATGAGGATACCAATACTGGCAAATCTGGTAAATACCAATATCTGGGCATAACATCGTTGGATGGTAAATCTAATCAGTCTCAAAGTTCTGATAATTTACATTCTATTCTCAAATTTCGGAAAAAACGATTCGTCGCTGCTTCCTATGGTGGCAAAATTGGAGGCAATCAATATCATGGTCATGTCCTAAACTGAACTTTCCTTAGCATGTTACAAGTGTCACTTTCTAGCTCACTGTTGGAAGATGAAAAATTGTTCATTTCTATAGATCTTGGTTTGGACTGAAAGTTTTGGACCTAGGGAAGTGAATAAACAGCACACTGGATGCATCAGCGGAAGCTGTGGGGACTGACCAACTGTAGAGTTTGTCACGATCCTTTGTCAATCAACCACATTCTTAGGGTTTCATTGCGTCTCACCAATGTGTGATCATCAGCAAACTGGAAAAGAGAAGAAGCCACATTCAAAGTAATATCACTGACAAAAATAAGGAAAAGGATGGGTCCAAGCACTGAACCTTGAGGAACACCAGAAGTGACTGATGCCCAGTCAGAAAGTTCACCTCTGAAAATAACCCTCTGTTTCCTGTCCATAAGAAAATTCTGAATCCAAGATAGAAGAGTACCCCTAATACCACGATCATGAAGTTTTTGAATCAGAAGATTATGATCTACCTTATCAAAGGCAGAACTGAAATCAAGAAAAACAGAGTCAACAAGATTGCAATTTCGCCCATCCAAAGTTTCACTAGTAATGTGAAAGAATTTAGACAACATTTGCTCACAATTTCTACTTCGTCTGAACCCAAACTGATTATCATCAAGAATATCATGCTCTTCAATATAATACATAATACTAGCAGCCACCAATTTTTCAAAAAATTTGCACACGACTGACGTTAAAGACACTGGTCGATAGCTTGAAGTAGCATCTTTTGGCTTACCAGAACCTTTATAGATAGGAACAACATTTGCCAACTTCCAAGATTTTGGAATTTTACCCTTAGAAATAAATATATTAAACACCTTGCATAAAACGGGTGCCAGTTCTGCACTACACGATTTTAAGAAAACAGGAAGAATTTCATCTGGACCAGGAGATTTATTAGAATTTAAGTGGGTGAGAACAGAAAGAACTTCATCAGCAGCAATAGGAGAGAAATCCAGAGGAGAACTACCATGAGAAGGAATAGAATCAGGAAGAGAAGCAATATCAATAGGTTCATAATCATCACCAAAATTACCAGAAAACTGCTTATTAAAAGCATCAGCAATATCCTTGTTTTCTGTGATTTCCTGACCATCCACCTTGAAAGACATCTGCTGAGAATCCTAGAGAGCTATATCGGCCCAAAATTTAGGATTAGCAGCAGCTGCTTGAATGTCAATAGAATTTCACGATGACTTTCCTAATACCAGATTTAACTTGTTGCTGCAGTCCTTAAGTTTTTTCCATGCATCATCAGACACTTGCCTAGCCCTTAATTATACAAGTAATCTTAAAATTTTACGAGTTACACAACTTCCGAATATTTTAGTAAC
This sequence comes from Ophioderma brevispina, assembly GCA_023653785.1. Taxonomy (NCBI): domain Eukaryota; kingdom Metazoa; phylum Echinodermata; class Ophiuroidea; order Amphilepidida; family Ophiodermatidae; genus Ophioderma; species Ophioderma brevispina. The sequence goes on along the minus strand of JAMKCH010067610.1, from coordinate 107,243 downwards.
CCATGGAACAGAAGAACCTGACTTAAACTTTTATTAGGAACAGAAAACATTAATAGCCTGAGTGAGAATATTTTCCCCCAAAACTATCAACTGTCATCAACTCATCACAAAATTAAGACACTGGGCAATAGTACTACTAACTGTACCCATAATAACCCATTTTGTGACATACTCTTTGGAACATTTTTAAACACATATTCAACTGCAAAATTACAGCTGAATGGTCACAACAACCCATCAACATTGTAAGAGACCACAAGATTTCACAAGTTAGCATCAGATAAACAAAAAACCAAATCCAGGGATGGAAATGATCATCACCATTATTAGTAACATAGCTGGGGCAAGAGCACGTGAAGAAAAACCACTTGACTACATGGTGTCAATGAGCATAGTGGGAAAGACCCCGAGAACGAACAAATAGGACCACCATCTTGCCAAATCCTATGAATATTTTGAAACACATACAAGAGAAAATAAGAGTCTAGTTCCTCTGAGAAGCTTGGAGTTTGCATAAGTGATCATCAAGTAACTCAATGTATTCAGTACGACATTTGGAGGCTATTTAAAAAAACACAAATAAAACCTGTACCCTTGTTAGTATGAAAGTCAGCACAAGCAATTTAAAGATCATCACATAATAAATGCATTCTTTTGAAGTACTCTCGACAACGGACATACTCATGCAAAATTCGTCATCATTATTATGGGTCTACAGGGTGCGTCCACAAAAAATGTGGTTACCCCGGGTTAAAAATACTTGGGTTCGACACCCGGAGGAGCAAAGCGATTGCCAAGTATCTGAGAAATCAGCGCCGCTGCCATATTGGCTCAAAAAGTGTGGCAAATGCGTTTGGTGCGGTCAATGCACAGCGCTAATTTTTTCGCCCTTCCATTTGCCATTTGCTGCTATGGTTTGCTCTTCACCATATTTCAGTCTTTTGCTATTAGTACCTTGTGTTTTCCTTTGTTTTCTCACTTTTTGCTCGTAATGAGATTTGAACTTGCCGCCTGCTTGGAGCTATATGTGGCGTTCTCTGTATTTTGAATAATTGCAGTTCTAATAAAATACTTGTTGAAAATATGTTGTATGTATATAGGAAGGTTTGTATGTATGTATGTATGTTAGTATGTATGATGTATGTATGTATGTATGTATGTATGTATGTATGTAGTATGTAGTATGGGATGTATGTATGTATGATGTATGTATGATGTATGTATGTATAAATTGAATTACCGAACAGTGCCCAATTAACTTAGAAACATTTGAAAATAACTTTCAACAGAAGCAAAAGCGAGATCAATTGAACACATTTTTTGGACGATCAACGTGGCCAGTGTTAATATCTTGCCACCTGTTTCGGATTGTTTGCCATCATCTGATCCCTTTACAGAAGAGGAAATCCGTAAAGTGGTAAGAGGGTTATCATCATGCAAAAGAGCCGGGGAAGATGGTGTTCGATATGAAGATTTACGCAGGAATTTGAACGTCAATTTACTATATTCATTAGGGTGGCATCTATAGCCCCCACTTATTTTTAAAAACTTCTTTTGATTTTTGTTTCATAGCATAAAAGTATGCCCACTATCAAATAAATTTACCATCAAACCAAAATTAATAAAACATCGTGACTTCGTCTTATGGGTCCACTGGTCATTAGAAAGTGTTTTCAATGAGCAAAATAGTTTCATAAAGCGCTATTTGACACAATACTTTTAATATGTGGTATATTTTAAAATGGCTGCCATATTATAAATAGTGCTAATAGTGCCTATTTGAAGGTTTCAAGACCTTTTCTAAAGCCATAACATTTATTAAGGCACAAAGCGCAAACGTATGCAAATTTCATAAGCAGCTATTTGGACACATATACTTTTTCAATGGCTAAAATGGCCGTGTCGTATTATAAATAGTGGTAATAATATAAATGAATGAAAAAAGGTTTACAAGACCCTATTCTAAAGCCACTGCAATTCTTTTTGTTTTTTTTTGCAAATGTCAGCTGATTCGGGTAGGGTTGGTCTTGATTTCTGCATCAGGTAATAGCTGACTTATGTTAACCAGAGTATAATCCTTAAATGTTAGTTAAACCACATACCAATTGTAGGGAATTTAGAGCTGATTGTTAGGTATCAGTGGTTTGATTTGCGCCTTTCGGAGGATTTGGTATGTTCTTGTACAGTCTTGGCTCAACAACTTGCGCACATTTTTGGTAGTGCTTTTCAGATCTCGATGCATCCAAGAAGTACGCACTGAGTTTTACTCCATGTTCTGTGTAGTCGTTGATCACATTGATGGCACCAAGGTTGGTCAAGGATGCTGAGGATGCAGGAAAATTTTGACCATGGTTGTTAACATATTATCGTGAGAAAGCCCAGTGTATTTTGCAGGATGGTAGAGTAAACCAAGCGTCCTCAATTTTTGGACCAAGTCTGCAAGAGTTGTTGCTGAAGTATGGTGGTTGGAAATCAGGCTTTCCGAATTTAATCCACACCCGCTCTTAGGTGATACTACGGCTACGGTGGGTTTAACTGCAAGAAGCTGATCAGCCAGTGCACGTTCTTTAATCTGTGGGACTATATCACTAAGAGTGCAAGGGGCACATGCCCCAGTAAAAATACCATAGGTGATTGCTTCAAAGCTCTAATTGCACTTGCAGAAACCGCTGGGTCACAACCTCATACTTCAATGTGAAACGATTGGGTCATGCCAAGGGGCATCAGCAGCTGAAGTGTAGGTCATCCACCACGAACTGTAGATCAAAGTGGTTGGAAGAGTACGTGTAGACCATCTATTATCGACTTAGTAGACAGGTCCGTTGGAACTGAAACAATAGCTGATGCAGATGTGAAGTAAGAATCTTGAGTGGAAATACCAATTACAAGTATTGTAAATCTATTTTTTGGAGAGGGTTTTCCCAGTATCCCTTGTAGAGACTTGTCAAAATAGAATATTTTTGTCATTGCGGAATTTTCAATTATGTGGGGGTAGACATAATTGGGTTATCACTGAGCAAATTATTAGAACTTGAAGGGGTAGAAAAATGTTGACATCACTACAGTAGTGATTGTTCTAAGTTTCATGAATCGATTTGTTGCTCACTTTGAATCTAATTTGTGACCTTTTGACCTTGTTGACCTTTGACCCCTGTTGACCTTGAAATTGAATCTGTGTTGACTTCGAACTCCTTGATATTAAGAAACAAGGCCATAAGAATGTATGTAACTTTGTTTCAAATGACTAGATCTTTACTTATATGTTTTAGAGTGCAAAGTTCACTTTACTAAAAGTTTCAATGAAAAGCCCATTTTTAAACTTCAGGCCTGCGTGTTGTGTGGATGGACCATAAGACAAACTCCGAGGAAGTAGAAATCGTGAGGATTAGTTTTGGGACATGGAAACATGTTAAGACATGAACAAAAATATTTAAAACTATAGGGGGCTATAGATGCACCCGAATATTCATTATCAATTTTCCAATCATGTTTCATAAACCAACCAATACAACAAGAGAAATCAGAATAGCATATTTTAATTCCGAAAAAAGGGTGCGCTGATTTTGATTTGGAACAAAATTGATTAATGGCGTCCAATTTCTTTAACCAGTGTTATGTACCCAAGGCGCATGATTTTGCTCAAGGAACGCTTAGTTCCGCTGGTTAGTGATTGAAAAAGGATGGTGTTCAAAACAAAAAAAGGGTGCAATGCCAAGACGAGGTTTAATGGAACACGCTTTTTGCCAGCGAAGAAACAAACCCTGGAAGACTTTCGTCATGAAACTAGCAAATTGTTCATTTTATATATTGATTTTGCGGATGCGTTTGGTAGTATTGAGACTCTGTCATGCAACGTGCTCTTACTGATGTCGGCATGCCAGGACGTTTATCTCAAAATATTTAAAGAGGTTTACAAGATTCTTGTTTGCCGTTCAATGCAAAGATGGATCTACACCCACCATCAAGTGTGAAACGTTTCTCGGCATAATTACAAGGAGTCCTATCATTGGCCATACGGGTCATAACTAGCCTCTTTCCATTCTGGCTCGCAGAAATTAACTTTATGCTCCGCCTAAATTAATGTCAACCGAGCTGAAATTCTATCCATTCAAAATTAAGTCGAGCCGGTTTTTAAACATATGAAAGGAGCTTTTTTTGGCGAGCGCAATGTTTGAACTAATTTCAGCTCACCGAAATTAATTTCTGCGGCAGAATTCATTTCGCTCGCGGAAATTACAACCAATCAGAATCGTTTTTTAATGCGAGGCAAAATTAACATGGCCAACTCGTTCATAAGTAATACATTTCAGCTCGCCGAAAATTAAAATTCTCTCGATTTGTGAAATTACAGCAATTAGGAACACGGTTGTTTCGCGAGCTGAAATTCCAGCCAAAATTGAAAAGCAATTAATTTTCTCGAAGAAATTCAAATGCAATGAATTTCTGCTAGCCAAATGAATTTCTGGCTCGCTGAAATTATAGCCAATAGGAAGGCGTTTTCTTCAGCCGAGCTGAAATTCCAAGGCCATGTGAACAAGCAATGAATTTCTGCTCGCCGAAATTAATTTCTGCTCGCTGAAATTACAACCAATCAGGGGACACGTTTTTTGCGGCCAGCTGAAATTCCAGCCAATGATGAAACGCAATTAATTTCTGCTCGCCGAATTCAAATGCCAATGAATTTCTGCTCGCCCCTTTTTTTTTTTTTGAAATGATATTTGCTGCTCGCTTGAAATTACAGCCAATAGGAAGGCGTTTTTTCGTCAGGGAGGCTTAAATTCCAGCCAAGGAAAGCAAGTTTTTTTTTGGGGGGGGGAATTTCTGCTCGCCGAAATACAGCCAATAGGAAGGCGTTGTTTTCAGCGAGCTGATTCCAGCCAATAAAAGAAATGAAATTTCTGCTCGCCGAAAATTAATTTCTGGCTTTGTCGCTGAAATTACAGCAATAGGAAGGCATTTTTTCAGCAAGCTGAAATTCCAGCCAATGAAACAGCAATGAATTTCTGCTCGCCGAAATGAATTTCTGACCTGCGCTGAAAATTACAGCCAATAGGAAGGGTTTTTCAGCGAGCTGAAATTCCAGCCAAGAAATGCCAATAATTCTGCTCGCCAAAATTAATTCTGCTTCGATGAAATTACAGCCAATAGGAAGACGTTTTTTTTTTTCAGCCAATACGATTCGACTTGGCAACCGGATGGAGGAACAACAGCTGGAGACAGACGACCACATCCCCCTCTTTAGGACTTTGCAGTTAGTACCCTTGGTAACAATCACATACAAGTAGTTGTCATTACAACACCGATCGATATATCCATCTATACGTATACGAGTATTCTTGTCACAGTTCGCATTCAGTTCAAGTTCAACCGCAAAAGCACGCTTTGAATGCCACGTTACCACACAGCTTTTTAAAAATTTTTTTGCTTTGGAAGATTGTGCAAAAATTTGCATGTGAGAAATAAATCTCAAGGCATCAATTCTTTATTGTTTAATGTATCGGTTGCCACAAAGTTCGAGCTTATGTTCGGCAAATGCTTAAGCATTGAGTTTTATTACATTAAATATAATTAATGTTGCAAAAACTACTATAATAAGTATTATAAAGGAGAGGGATGGAGGGAGGGGGAAATGGGGAGGGGAGGGAGAGGCGAATGTGGGAGGGGAATGGGGGGAGGGGAAGAGAAGGGAGGGCGGGAGGGGGAGGAAGAGGACGAGGGAGAGGGGGAATGGGAAAGGGGAATGTGGAAGGGGAATGGAAAGGGGAATGGGAAGGCGAATGGGGGAGGGAAAGCGGAAATGGAGGAGGGAGGCGGGGAACTGGGGGAGACGGAAGGTCGGCGAGGGGAATGGGGAGAGGGAATGGGGGAGTGGGAATGCCGGGAGGAAAAATGGAAAGGGGAGGGGGGGAGGGGGGGAAATGGGGGAGGAATGGGGGGAGGGGAAGGGGAGGAATGGGGGGAGGGAACAATGGGGAGGAATGGGGGAGGGAAGGAGGGAATGAGGGAGGGGGATGGGGGAGGGAATGGGTGAGGGGGGATGGGGAGGGGGAAATGCATGGGAGCGGGGAGAAATAAATCTCAGCATCAATTCTTTATTGTTTCATGTATAGGGCCACAAAAAAAAGTGCGAGCTACGTCGGCAAATTGCTTTTTAAAAGCATTGACGTTAGTATTATTAAAATAATAATATGGAAATAAACTGTAATAGTATTATTAAAGAGAGGGGGGGGAATGGGGAGGGGGGGGGAAAAAAACGTCTTCCTATTGGCTGTTGTTTGTAATTTCAGCGAGCAGAACTTAATTTCGCGAGCAGAAAATTCATTGCTTTTCATGGCTGGAATTTCAGCTCCGCTCGATGAAAAAAACGTCTTCCTATTGGCTGAATTCAGCGAGCAGAAATTAATTCGGCGAGCAGAATTAATTGCTTTTTCATTGGCTGGAATCCAGCTCGCTGAAGAAAACGCCTTTCCTAGTGGTTGTAATTTCAGCGAGCAGAAATAGAATAATTTCGGCGAGCGACAAGGAAATTCATTGCTTTTCATTGGCTGGAATTGCAGCTCGCTGAAAAAAAACGTCTGTTCTATTGGCTGTCAACTTCAGCGAGCCCAGAAATTAATTTTGGCGAGAAGAAATTAATTTCGGAGAGCAGAAAATTCATTGCTTTTCATTGGCTGGATTTCAGATCGCGAAAAAACGTCTTCCTATTGGACGGTAATTTCAGCGAGCAGGCAGAAATAAGTTTGGCAGCAGAAATTACTTTCGGCGAGCAGAAAATTCGTTGCTTTTCATTTGCTGGAATTTCAGCTCGCCTGAAACAAAAAACGTTTTCCTATTGGCTGTAATTTCAGCGAGAGAATGTAATTTTGGCGAGCAGAATTAATTTACTGAGCGAGCAGAAAATTCATGCTTTTCATTTGGCGGGAATTTCAGCTCGCTGAAAAAAACGGTTTCCTATTGGCCTGGAATTTAAGCGAGCAGAATTAATTTTGGCAGAGCAGAAATTAATTTCGGCGAGCAGAAAAATTTCATTGCTTTTCATTGGCGGGATTTCAGCTCGATGAAAAAAAAAAAACGTTTTTACTATTGCTGTAATTTTAAGCGAGCAGAACTAAATTTTAGCGAGCAGGAAGGGAAGTCTTGCATTTTATTAAATGTTGGCGAGCAGAAATCGTACTTCTGGCACAGGATGGGGCCAGTTGTGATTCGGCGAGCCGAAAATCATTTCGCGAGGTGCGAGGTGAAATTAATTCAGCGAGCTAAATATTTCAAACATTTTTAAAAAAAAAAAAAAAGTATTTGATTGGTCAATGCCGACAGTATCATAATCTGATTGGATATTAAATTTCTGCTCGCTAAAATTCTGAATGTTCAGCTCGCCGCTGAAATTAATTCTGCGAGCAGAAATGAGCAGTTATGACTCGTATGGCCAATGATAGATGTCCGTGGTCATTCTTTCATTTGAACTAGGAATAGACGATTGTTACGAGGGATTTCATAGAGCCCATTGACCGAGTTTCATTTACCAATCCCCGTTCAAGCTTACGTTGACGATATCGCCTGTGTACGCGTGAAACCCAACAAATTATCGAAAGGGCGAAGCGAAAAAAAAGTGAAAAATTTTGTTGTAACTGGGCAAGACTAGATATCAAGGCTCATAAATCGGCTTTATTGTATGAGCGTCGTTCTGGAAACAATTGGTACAAGAGTGGTCAGCCTGACCAGACTATTATACACTACAAGGTACCCCTGTTGAAAAATATGATCGTGATAAGTCTTACGACTACTTAGGGTACACACTTAACATGACGGGTGATTGGACTCATCAAGTGATGGTGAATAGTTGAAAAGTTTAAGACTTGTTGCAAAAACTTGATATTGCCCCTTGGGCAAATTCCTATAAACTTCAAGCCATTATATCTGTGCTGCCACCAGGTTGAGGGCTTTTTCGGCATACTTCCGGTACCAATTAAAGCTTTGACGGCGAGGAAGACCTGATGATTAAAACTATATCAGATCATGTTGCGGCCAACATACCAATTCCAATCGCAAGTATGTTTTTGTGTCGAAGTCATCCGGGGGGTTTGTTTAGGAATTCGAAAACCATCAACTATTTTTCTTGCTAGGAAAATTTCTGTTGTCTTCAGATGTGAATTCCAACGACGAATTGGGCGAAGAACGGCCCGCCGGACTGACAAATCCCTCAAACTACAAATGCAGAGAAAGCAAAGGTAAATAAATGATCCAACAACAATAAATTTGAAGGCAGGATATGAAATCGACCAGAGTGGACTAAATGTTAAGAAAACAAGAACATGTTTGAGTAAATCCTCATGGTCGAATTAAACAACATTTGCTCTAAACTTGAAATTTTTCGTATTAGGTGAATGGCGATTATTGCCTAAAGGCTGGTGATGATATCATAACGTGTCATATAAAAAAGCATATCATTTTATTATGAAAGGCAGACAAAATTGGAACTGAAGAACTGGAAAAGAACTTGAAGACTGGCTGACCTCGGAAGGACAGACTATGCGTGTCAATGGAACACCTGTGGAACTGTGACTTAAGTGATGGGAACGTCATCAAGTTCATCACTAACTAAGCGAGGCTTCCAAAATCGCTGTGAAAATAAATACTTGCAGTCATGTCATGTATCCTCAGGTCAGCAAATCTTTGCCCTCTCTGTAATAACCCTTATGACACAATTCGCGTGTTGCAAATGGCTGCATGCAATTTCGGGATAATTATATGCGAGGCATAATAGACTGGTTCAACTCTTACAACAGGGAATCGAAATATAACAATTCTATGACTATTCCTACGAAAAAGACCAATTTTGAATGATCTTATACAAAATGACGATGAGGAGATTCAATTTGTTAATATATTTAGGTCATAAGCAAGAAAAACCACGATTTTTCTCATTGATGCGAGAATATGAAGTGCTTATAGTTGAAGATATCTTGTCTTTGACGATTCATTTGAGGACTGCTATAAAGCTAATTCAACAAGTATCAGCCTCTTTGCAATCCGCTTTAATATTTGCGGGATTAGCTGCAAAATATCGTTCTGTGATCGGATCACTCGGTATGTCCCATTATCGAATTCGTCGGGGATTGAAAATCCTTGGGGTCTACCCACCGTTGTTGCTTAAAGCTGTTGCCAAGTATTGCTCTGTTAGCGTAATGATTGGCACAAATCTAATATGGAGAATCAGACACAAACTCATCAGATAAAGAAAATTAATTTTCAGCTTGCTCGACCGTTTAATGGAATATCATGTTGTTCACAATTATTCAATGTAATGTTGTTTGCCGCTTCGGTGGCTCATGTATGCTTATCATGAATAAAGATTTGGAAAAAGATGTATGTATGTATGTATGTATGTATGTATGTATGTATGTATGTATGTATGTATGTATGTATGTGTATTCCAGTTTGGTAAAAATAATAATAACATAAATAATGTAATTCTTATAACGCGCGACAAATCCGCCGAAGTGTTCAGGGCGCCGCTGTGGAGCGCCTTAGGCTGCTTCAACACAATGAGTAAATCCCAACCGAAGTGGCTATTCGTACCGTGGCGATGCCAATTGCTAATAATTTCTTCTTATTCGCACCGCAACAAATGGGCTGTCTTACGCATGCGTTTGACCTGAGCTACGCGTGTGTGCTTCTTCCACCGCGGCAAATTTGATTATCACTCTTCTTCAGTTGCTCAAAAGATTCAAGCATTTCTTCCTGGGAAGGGTGTCACAGTATACCATAAGTCTACCATAAATAATGAATTTCCGCCAGATTTTTGTCCTACACATGTCATCATACTCAGTGCAAAAATGCTTGAAATGATTTTTAAACTTTTGAAGAAAATTAATAAACCTGCAAAAAATACCCGGTTTATTAATTAGCCACTTGTAAACTTTGTTTTATGTAATAAATATAAGGGTATTAGTGTATTCAACATGCCCTTAGATGTAATAATGAAATGAAAGTAAATAATGACTAATGAAATCAGACCTCGTCACCATTTAACAGGAAACTAAGAATCAACTTCCACTGGCCTTAAATATGATTTAAAATTAAATATACTAAAAACTAGAGACAAATTGTCAAATGTAACAAATGACCAAAACACAATTTACAGAAAATGTTAAAAAAAAGGAATAAGATAAAAATCAATTAAAAGAAATGTTTGGAGTAAAACAGCGCAAATTATCAACAACAAAAACGCCAAAGAAACAACGAGAACCCCCCCCCCCTGCCCCGCGGCGAAATTTCTTGTCGCCGTATGCCACATTCGCATCGCCACGGTGACGGTGTGAACAATGGGCAAAATGTGTTATTTGCACCGCTACGGTCCGGGGCTACGGTGCGAATTACAAGACAAAAATCCTTATTCGCACCGCTACGGTGCGAATAGACTCTTCCAAATCCAACGGTCATCTGAGGTCATGTTCCAGACTGCCACCTTGCCGGATGATGACGCAAGTTTACTTGCAGTATTTTTCAAATTTGTTTACAGTAGTTATAATGTCTTTGTGTAGTAATTATGTGTGTCAAATTCCATGGAAATAGTCCTATGGAAAAGTGGACCCCTTACGCACCTATAGAAACTGACATTTTTTAAACAACCTTTTCTCGCGCATTTCTAGTGAACCATTAACAAAAAAATATGTGCTAGAATCACAAACACACATATAAATTTTGACAAAATACAATGTTTCTGTTCTCTTCAAACACTGTAAAAATTAAGTGTTTAGGTTTTGTAACAGTTATTAAACACCTAGACGCGTTTAACGAAACAACAAAATAAAAAATACCAACTTTTTGTTCAAAAAGTGTGTATTTTCTTGGACCACTGCTCCTATAAATCACTAAAAAGCATTGAAATTCAGCGCTGTTTTTCCCATTTTTAAATCAGAGCAATGTGAATTTCTAACGTGAACGCCTTAACGCGTTTAAAACAATATTATCCTAAGTGTTTAGATACTAAAATAAACACGTTTTGTGTTTATTTTGAACACTATAGTGTTAAGCTTCTAAATGCCTTTGGTGTTATGGTGTTTAACTTCTAAACACCTTGGTATTTATTCTTCCTAAACGGCTGGCAAATGTATAGTGTTTTAAAAGCGTTAAGGCGTTCATGTTAAAATGTCCATTGATCTGATTTAAAAATGGGAAAAACGATGCTGAATTTCAATGCTTTTTAGCGATTTATAGGACCAGTGGTCTACGAAAATACCCACCTTTTGACCAAAAAGTTGGTATTTTTTATTTTGTTGTTTCGTTAAACGCGTCTAGGTGTTTAATAACTGTTACAAAACCTAAACAGTTAATTTTTACAGTGAATATAAAGAATTTAAAGAATACCATTCTTATCTAAAGCAGACTTTCATAAAATTATTATAAATTAAATTGTTGATACATTTTCCCTCACATGGAAGCATATAATCAAGAACATATGATTACAGAATTTGAGTCCAAATTGGTCAAGCATCATCATCATCATCATCATCATCATCATCATCATCATCATCATCATCATCATCATCATCATTATCGTCGTCGTCGTCGTCATCGTCATCATCATCATCATCATCATCAACATCATCAGCAGCAGCAGCAGCATCATCATCATCAGCAGCAGCAGCAGCATCATCATCATCATCATCAGCAGCAGCAGCAGCAGCATCATCATCATCATCAGCAGCAGCAGCAGCATCATCATCATCAGCAGCAGCAGCAGCATCATCATCATCATCATCTACCTCTTCTTATTTATCAATTTCTAGGTTACCATTCTGTGAGATTCTTTGTCCATCTGATGTCTTGCGTCCCTGCCAATTTTCATTTCATCTTTTTCAGTATAACATATTTGACTTATGTTTAGCCTTATGTCACGATGCCTGACTTTGGGGAGTTTCCGTAACCTGTCCCATCTGACATACTTTTTTTTCTGACACACTTATAAATTCGGAAACCTGTGCTTTATTCCGTGAAGGGTTTCTGAATTCATAAGTGTGTCAGAAAAAAAAGTGTGTCAGATTGTTCAGGTTAAGGAAACTCCCTGACTTTGTCACGCTAAGCCAGATTAAGCGGTTTTTCCATGACCCTTTGTGTTGTTCTCAATTGTTATTCCATATCTTTAGTTGTTGACCACGTAGGTTGTTGACCATGTAGCTCCATAGGTCATTGTGTCCCGGATGGCAGTTAAAAAGCAATTTCAAGAACATTTTTAACAGGGTACGGGTCACTGTCATCGTGCGATCTATCAAGTATTCTCAGACGTCACATGTTGGGGATTGCTGTCCCCAAACAAGAGTCGTCTCCCCTTTAACTACATTGATGTGATTGCTCGAGACGTCCGGCAGGTTACATGGACATCTGGTGTTACGTGGTGAACAGCATCTCGGCTGTTGTCGTTATTCTTCTTTTGTGGTGTCTTCCATTAGCACTGTTTGACCCAAATGTTGGTAGGTGTTTACGTTTTCTATCTGGTGATTTTCTATTTTTATTGTGATGTTTCAAAAGTGGTCATAATTTTTATCTTTCCATTGTGCATGCAAGTCCACCTCTTTTAGAATTTAAACGACCTAGGGGATCTTCAATATCCTGTACTGATGTTGTGACAAGAGCAATAACCCTAACGTCCCTAGCACTTTGAAAAAAACCTCACGGAACAGACCCCTGGTTTGTGTTAGGGGTTAGAGGGAAATTGCCCCTAGATCTAAGAAGAAAAATAACGCTACCTCCAGCGGTGATTGTCAGATTTTCCTCTAGGGACGTTACATCGTCTGCAAATCTGAGGTCAGTTGGTTGTTCTGAATCTAGGTTGATCCCTTTCTGTTTAAGTTGGGACTTCTTAAATACCTCATCTTATGGAAATTGTGGGTGATAATGTGTCCCCTGTACCTTTGAAGCACCATTTTCAATGTGTATGCTAGCTGTAGCATCTGTATACATGTCTTCCAGGATGCAAATATATCTTCCCTCTATTTCTTATGCTCAATGAAGTACTCCAATACTTTCTGATAGTCAATGAACCCAAGGCAGAGGTTTAGTTGATATTCATTTGATTTTTCAATGATTTGATTTACTGCTTGCAGGTGATCTGTTGTTGAATAACGGCTGCTGAATCCTGCTTGTTCGATCGGTTTGATTGCTATCTAAACTCTCCTTTATCCTGATTTGAAACTACTTGCTACTCTACGTTGGTAAACGGTAAACATGAGTAGAAATAATCTTTCCCTAGAGCCTTCCAATTTAAATGCCTCTAGGGAAAGTTTAATTTCTACTCTTCTTTATCATGTTCTAAATTTTGTGACAATTTTATACACGTGTGAGAATAAGCTGATTTGTCGGTAGTTTTTGATATCTGCCTTATCCTCTTTCTTGTGCAAAAGAATATTTTGCCTCCTTCGATTGGATAGGTCCTTCTTTTCTTTGAGAATCTGGTTGTGTAAATTTGTTAGCGTTTGCATTTTTGTTCACTTTTTTTCATCAGCCCAGGTAATTCGTCAAAGCAAATATTATAATTATACCATGAATGACATAAATAGTAGTCATACATAATCATGAATAATAAATTTGACTACTCAGTACATAATACAGATACGAGTTTGACAAGTTCATTCAAGAGTATAAGGGGAAACATTCTGGAAAGCATAGATTGGAATATATCAGTAAGGGATACTGAAGATCATAGAAATGAATTGGGGACATTTAAGATGTGGGCAAAGAAGGGGGAAATAAGACCACATGTGGAACTAAATAACCACATTATGAAATAAATAATTAGCAGAGGTAATTATGAAATGGGAATCCGATCAAAAAAAATTGTTTCCACCAAGTTAGGGTCAGTTGAGAGGTAATAAAATTCCAATCCCTGAAATACTATAATTAAAACCATGAATGACTAAAATCCTCAGTGCATAACACGAAAATAACATTTTAATACTGAAGCCAAATACAAGATGAAATAACAATATTAATCAAATTAGACAAATATATAATTCAGCATTTATTAAAAACGTAAGGGAAAACATTTGTCTGGAAAATGCTGGGGGCCCCAGGGGCCCAAAATCAAATTATCGCGTCGTCATTTGCGTTAACCAGCATTGTCCCTAGGAGTCCCTCTTATGCACTAACGACGCGCCCATGACAATGAATGACGTAATAGAGTTCGTGTGATTTTTGTTTTTGATAATGCCACACTAGTGACCTTAACAAAGTAATAAACAAAAAAACAACCAAACATTCTTGAAAGTAGTATATGCTAATGGTGCCATAATACTTTTATTATCATATATATGCCGGTTCACTGATGATAAATCCCGTAAAATTTTAAAGGCTGACCGATATTCGAAATATACTTTTTCTGAGTATTAATTGGAAACATAGCCCCGCTAGAATTAAAGCATAGTCCCACCTAAAATGCTGAATTCCACAGTTTGAGATGAATCAGATTTTTCGTTTTCATGCAGTAAACATTTTAAGTATCGTATACAGTGCCATAGGATCTGTTGTAGAAACAAAAATTCCGTATCCAGAAATTTATAACAAAGATGTTGATTTTCTAATGAAGGACTTCGATTTGAGCTCTTTTCACAGGGATTTGAATATGGACAATGAATTTGGTCAATGCAAAAACACGATTTTGTTTGAAAAATGAGGGTCGCCTCCTCAGGAATCTCGGAGTCAAACTTGGAGAATATTTATATTTGTGTTTTTATGGATGCAGCTAGGAAAATCCAATGGGGCTTACAACTCTCGCTCAGAAACCTCCGTAGTCCCCGCATAATAAAGGCGACTTGCGTCGCTTCGCAATCGCCAAAGGGCCCCACCTTAAACTGTTACAGGGCCCTTTCCTTCAAGTCACTATCATGATTTGCTAAATCAGAAAATCGAAAAATCATAAAAATCAGATTTTGGCATGTATGTAGCACGTACGAGTATCCTAACATACTCTACAAATGATAGAGGCCAGAAGCAACCTATATAGATAAAATTCTTTAGTTTTTCATTACTGTCCGTTCGTACACTTACTACTACACGTAATTGAATGGAGATTCGTATCGTGGAATACTGCCTTTTTCTTCCTTTCCCTGAACTCTACAGTCGAAACTAAACTTATGGGCATTCTATAGACTTATCCTTCAATTTTAAGCTATCCTGGCAAATTTCAAATATTTTGAGACCCCCTCTGATAAATCACTGATAGTGTCTTTAAATCCACCAATGGATCTATCTGCCTCCCATAATTGCAATTTTTATTCATATTCTCTCAAGTGCCCTTCCGCTGATAATCCTAATCCGATTTTTCTCCGCTCGAGAAACTTCGCAGTTCGTGGTTGTTTCTTCATTGCGTAAAGAGATTTCCGGGGGTCACCGGGAATCCAGCGAAATACAACCCGCACCCGATGAATGCTGGCGAAGTAAATAATCAAACATATGGCGTCTTACCGGGAAACCGGTCCCAACTCCCGGGGGGGGGGGGGGGGAGGATCTTGGATTTTTGGTCGGAACCCATGCTCGTTCCGAAAAGAGGGACTAGCTGCAATGCGGGACTACCGCTCTAGGGCTCTCAAATTCACAATAATCAAGTTAGTCCCGCTAGGGGTACAATTCAGTTGTGATTGTGACGGTTCAATGATATAACAGGAGCAAAATTAACCTAAACATATCACAAAATCACCTAAGTGTGGTATTTTTCTTGCGTAGCATTTTCTTTTATTTGGCTATTTTAAATTAAAATGTGTATCTTTTTTCATGTATTGAGAAAAGGTCCCGCAGGGTATAATCTCACTGCAAAATTAACCATTTCAATTTTCAAAATCAATTTTTATTTGTGCATCAATACTACAGCAAAGCATATGATTAAATAATTAGGTAAATAATGCAGTACAGTGAAATTAGATGTTTCATTATTAACACTTAACTGACATAAGGGGCTCCTAGGGCCCATTTTGGTTTTTTCAGGCGCCGTTTTTTAAAACGCTGCAATATGTTTAATTTTCTATTTTTTGTATGTGTCTAACTTTTAGTTTCGCTTGAATTGGTGCAAAAAAAAAATCAAATCATCGCGCGTTTTTTTTGCGTTAATTAGCAATGGGTCCCTAGGAGCCCTCCCCTAGGCACTAACGAAGTGCCCATGACAAAACTGAAAAATCTAATAGGTTACTGTGATCTGATTCATGATGCATACACCTATTGACAAAAGTACATATTAATAAAAATTTCTTGGAAAGCAGTAGGCCATTGGTGCCATAATTTTATATACTCATATAGGCCGTTTTATGTAGGACCCATGGTAAAATTACACAAGTAAACCTCAAATATCAAATGGCATGTGACAAATGCTTGTGCATAATATGGTGAATATAGTTCATTCTTCACCAAGTAAAGCAATCAGCAGAAGTCTAGGCGAAGCAATGTCGTAGAAATGCAGAAACGACAATTAATGTTTTTTTCGCACATTTTATTCGCAAAATAAAATTCAATGTAGTTTTCCTTACTGAACAATTTTTTCAGTGTTTGTTTCTTTATTTGTTTGATGTCTTTGAATCCATCTAACATGTGGTGGATTTCATGCTAAAAATTCCTTAGAAGTGGTTATATGCATGGGTCCCTAGGAGCCCTTCCCCTATGCACTAAACGGAAGTGCCCATGAAAACAAAAATGAAAAATCTAAAATAGAGTTACTGTGATTTGATTTTTCAAATGACATACACCTTAGTGACCATAAAGTGAATCATAATAAAAAATTTTATTGGAAACGCAGTATAGGCCCTGGTGCATAATATTTTATAATAATCATATAGCGGTTTACTGTAGGAACCTATGGTAAATACAACAAGTAAACCTCAAAAATATCATCAAAATGGCCATGTGACAAATGCTTGGCTAATATGGTGAATATAGTTCATTCTTCACCAATAAAAGCAATCAGCAAGAAGTCTAGGTGAATCAGTGCGTGGAAAATGCAGAAGAAACGAATTATGTCTTTTTCGAACATTTTTCGCAAAAGTAAAATCAATGTAGTTTATTACTGAACATTTTTTCCAGTGTTTGTTTCTTTATTGTTGATGGGTTTGAATCATTCTAACATGTGGTGGATTTCATCTAAAAATTCCTTTAGGAAAGTGGTTATAATGCAGGGTCCCCTAGGAGCCCGCCCCCTTATGCACTAACGGAAAGGCAAAACATTATTGCAGTGAAGTGTACTCAAATTATTTGCAAATGTGCATAAGAAAGTAAGAGAAGAGTATATAAACTGGGATCATACTAGTGGGAAAATATATTTAAATAGCACACATATAAAGATGTCGTATTACGGCTTACCGTAGTGTTATATTTCCACTGAAAACTAGTAAAATTCACCAAATGTCCAATTAGGGGCCGGGTATTTTAACTGAAAATTGGTCCAGTTAGGGGTAATTTCAGAACCCCTGAACGAGCATGGGTGCCCAACAAAATCCAAGATGGCCCATGGGTCCAACGTTCCAATTAGTTAAACTTCATCCTTTATTTGTCACAATGGGCAGTTTAAATCTGAACGCATAAAGATGCTACATAACTTCTTAGTATAACGAAAACAACAACAAAAACACACAGGAGGACAGGCGGACTAGTTGTATATGCAATATACTTTTACACATTACGTTGGTTGTTCGACATAGAGTTTCAAAAAATCTACAGTAATGATTGCTCGCCGATCATCGATTGACCGGGTAGAGATTAGAAGGATCTGATACAAAGGGTCGCTGTTGACTCCTCCTTTTGTGGGAGTGAATGGATAAATAAACAGATTAAAATCGATTGTGGAAGTTGGACTGGTGTGCTCCCTTTCTATTCTTTCTTCCATGATCACGCAAACTCTGTCAATGACCTGTTATTAACATAATAATCACACTACTGGTCTGAGGCGACCGGTTAGACAGGAATTTGTGATCAAAATGGACTTTGTAAGAGTAACCGCGCATCGTATTACGAAATACGATGAGTTGATAAAATAAGCAATAGCAAATTGGGTGTGAATCACGAGTAGAAAATGCATAAACTAATTAGTGTGATTACAGCTTCCGGAGAGATTTTCTTGGTCTTGTTTGAACACCACCTCACACAAATTAAGATCTCCACGTAGCAAGCCCACGTAAGAAGACGTCCCCATTGTCGGCTCTTCTACAGACTCTGGAATATATCGTCGCAGGGAAGGAAAACCTCATATGTAATTTGAAAGGTCAAATGCAAAACCTCATATGTGCAACTTCGGCAACATGGACAAACCACCTATTATCCAGTGTCTGGTTAAATCAAGTTGGTGCAATTGATGAGGCGATGCTTAAAGAAGTCCGTAAGATCTATTGTAAGTATTTTGCGATACTTTGCCAAACGAAAATACCCAACCCCAAACAAGTCGTTTGGTCAGTGTTACCGAAAATGCACATAATGAGGTTTTGCTCTTAGAGGTCAAATGCACATATGACGTTTTCCTGCCCAACGACGATATTGCATTTGTCAAGTCACACTTTTCTTGTTGTATGAAACAGTTGCACATGCTACGTTTTCATGATAGATGTGATATTTTCTACATGTTTTGATACATCCCCGTCTTTGTTTCTTACGTCATCAGTCATCACATCCTGCTCCATCAACGTCCTTGCTTCGATACACGAAATACGTATACGCCTGATCGCATTCTCCCTGCTACATACTTAGGCTAATGGTTCAGCCAATATCAAATCTCAACTTGGGGGATGGGCGGGGAACGAGGTTTTGCGATGACGAAATGGCCCTGAAAAGCGGCACTGGAACATTCTCACAAAATATTAAAAAACAGAAAATTTCTTCAATTTGCTCACAAGTGATAATCTGGGCCATTGGAAGAATAGATATATATATATAATGCGGGATGTCTCTCACCAAAGAACCCCATTGTTTTCACGTCCTCTGTCACGTGCACTGAATGCCCGAGTTAAGAAGCGCCAGCCTTACACCCGTATACATTTCATTATGTGAGTGTTCGTCACCGGGAAGAGGCTATAGCACTCGCGCACGAAAGAACACTGTACTGAGGGGTCGAACTATTAATTGGGCTACAACTGCAGAGGGCAAGCTTAATCAATTGGCATCAATGACGGTGGAAATGCACATTGGTCAAAAAAGTGAAATTGGACGACATTGAATTTTGAGGTAAACGACAGCCATTTTGGATATTCAAAAACTGTTGTAATTTGCTGGATATGTCAAGAAGTATCTAGAGAGATAGAAAAACATACACTTAAGTTCAAACGATTGGTGGTGTATTATGCCATAACTATACTTTGGCCAAATTATGCATCATTCATGGCAGCTTTTGGATTTTCTTATAATTGACGGCCATTTGGAATTTTGAAAAGACAAAAATGATTCTTTGAACCAAAACACATCTAAAGACACTGAAAAATCATATAACACTAGTACACAGTGTCATATTCTCATTAGTTAGAAAGTGTAATTTTGGGCGCATTTTGAATTTTCTGGCATACGGCAGCCATTTTGGATTTTGAAAATGATTGCAATCGATTGACATGGCTGAAAACATATAACTGCACACCAAAATTACAATAATAGGCCACAAGATACAGAAAAATTAATTTCGACCCCCCAAAAAGGGAGCACCCCCGGAAAAAAACCACTGGGCACATTTGATCAAAAAACGCCGGTGGGATCGTGTTTCCGACAATTTTAGTCTAGAAACCACTTCAAACATAAAGTGAACACCATTTCCCATCCGTTTATGTCTGAGAGGCCTGACTATATCAATGCCGCGCCGTGCCGTCAAGCACAAGCCCCGAGGTACATCTCGCTTGTTCGTTCCCAACTTGAATACGCAAGTGAAGTCTGGAACCCGAACACCAAACTGAAATCAACCGTCTGGAATAGAACAAACAATCAGAGGAGTGCTGCGCGATTTGCGAACCCCCATTAACGAACTCCAATGGGACCCATTACATACACGTCGCTTAACCAACCACGCAATCTTGTTTTATAGAATTCATTTTGGACCAGTTCACATTTCACCACCACCCTGCATTCAAAGAGAATCGTATATTTCACGAAGGAACGATCACCCATTTAAATACATGAACAAACCCGAGACGTTCTACCCAAGAGTCATTACCATTTGGAATCGCTTGTCAAAGCCTGCTGTGCTACACATTACTCCCTCTGTGAAGCATTTTCAGCAGCATGCCATCCCAGCCATCAAGGAACTTATTCCACTACATGGCTGCTACGTCCTCTAGTTTATCTCAAGTTCCTTGTATAGTGTATCCGTTTTGTTTATTTTAAATTGGAGCGAGCACCCTAAGTTATGTGTACGGGCTGTTGACGTCATGCCTGTGCCAATCACTTTCCAGTTTAGCAAGATCATTGCTGTATAGGAAATAATGCACCAAGAGCTAGAATATCTACTAAGAATATTTCGGAGTTTATTGGACAGATAAGTAAAACGGAAAACCAAAAACAAAGTTTTCAACTTGCCTCCTGTCCACTATAGTGCAAGAAATTTAAATCAAGTAATGATTTGACCTAAAACAAATTGGTATTGTTATACTCAGGAATGATGAGAGGATAACATATCAAAGGATAAGTAGTGTGGAACATTCACTTGCACATTCTGGCCATATCCTAAGGATTAAAAGGGTATAGTTTGCCCTACCTTTGGGTTATAGTTTAATAGTTATACTGTAGGACAATAAAAGTTCAAGGTTATCCTGGGGCAACATTTTCAGAATGCTTCCATTCCAATGGTCCCAAATTCTTCATACAGTCCCAAAGGACCAGGAGGCATTATACTTGCACTCATTTTACCATTTGATCACGTAATTAGAGGTCAAATGTAACAATGGTCTACATATCCTATGAGGTTATTAATACTTACCATCTAATTATTATTTGCATACTAAAATGTCAAATGTATAATAGCAAATATCCATTTTCCTGTAGTAGGAGATGAACAGACAAACAATTTGAGACTAGTTTCGTCAAAATCGGCAGATTATTATTCTACACACACTAATCTATCATTTTCAGCAAAAAAATTATATATACTCATACAAATGTACGGTCACATGAACGTTCTACTGATTTTTCTAGACTTTTGACACATTATTCTGTGAAAATTTAGAAGTATGATAACACAGTAATTTTAGGTCAATAAACAACTTTCTTGCATTATAGAGAAGGAGATGAACAGACAAACAATTTGAGACTAGTTTCGTCAAAATCGGAGCACTCTGAAAAAATTACCCCAGGATGATTTTTAACCGTTATAATCCTGAACTAATGACAATAGATATGGCAAACTATACCTTTTTAATCTTTATGACCAGATGAATATTTTGGAGCAGGTTTCAAAACAATTAGAACTGTTTCACTTTTTACCCTGTTCAAAAATTTCCCCAATTTGTTACATGTTCCAAACCCCCCCCGTTGTAAAGTCGGAGAGATAAGGTCAAAGGTTATGGCCTACCGTAAAGTTGAGTATATATGCATTGTTTTGCTGAAAGTGATAGATAAGGGTGTGTAGAATTAGAATCTGCCGGGTGCACCTTGTGCACCCGGGCGTTGTGGTGAGAAATCCAAGATGGCGTCCCATAAATGATAATTATTTTTCAAATATATTTCCAACTATGGTGTTACTAGCTATACTATAGGACCCAATTAACAAATGCAGGGCACTTGTAACCTTGAGTCATACTTCAAATTCAAAATGGAAAGCCCCCCCCACCCAAATCTATAATTTTAAAAATGCATATAACAGTAACTACTGGCACCCGGCAGATATTTATTCTACACACACAATCTATCATTTTCAGCAAAAGAAAATTGTATATATCATACAATGTAGGTCCATGCACGGTCTACTGATTTTTCTAGACTTTTGACACATTATTTCTGTGAAAATTTAGAAGTAGGAGAACAAGGAATTTTAGGTCAAGAAACCACTTTCTTGCATTATAGAGAAAAAAGCATGCTTGGATTTTATGTGATGCACGAAATCATCCTTGTTATACGCAAAGGAGTCGGTTTTCTCTTATTCACTTCAGATGTGTATAGAACAGTACTCCCACTCAAATACTACACAAAACTAAGTTTTAAACAAGAGAGTCTTAAAAGACAACTTCTGCTTTAGTGCACAATGTGAAATGAAACAACAAATTGAGTTTTGTAACACGTATATTTTAATAAATACTATGCAGGGCATCATCATAAGGATCAACCTTTATTGTGAACCAAAAGACATAGTTTCATGTTACTTTTCTGATACATATGCGTATTATTGAAGTAGAAATCACATTGCCTGGAACACCAAGCTTAAGTTACCATACTCCCTTTTAAAGTATTCTTCTTAGTGCAAAGGCCAAATCTCTATGTGTAGTAATACCGTCATACATTGCGTGTACAAAGTTGTGATTGTTTACCACTCCTGAAATATACGTCTGCTTAGAAATAGTTCCATGCTATCAGTGTTAAAATATACATACAAACAAGGTAATCTGTAAACAATTGTTATTTATAAAACATTGGAAGTATTATTTGGATATAAAGTGGCTATAGAAGTCATTCTACAGTTTATTTGTTCAAGCAAAATTTGGATTATTTTTCTGACCACCATCAAAAAACGGTTAACATAGCTACCTCTAGGTTAGGACTCGTCTCATATTAGTGCAAGCAGGGAATGTCACTCTCAATAGTGTGCAAGTAGGGTATGTATATCACTGACCATGGCCATGCATGGAACTATGAGACTCTGGAATCAACAGGACAGTATCACGTAACAGCTGAGAAGGGTAAACAATAGATGGGCTGTGTACACCACAATTAAGAACTGAGTACCACTGCATTGAGGGTTTGGTCAATTCGGATTACTCTTCGCCCTGGCAGAAGAAAAATGGGGCGAATTTTTGGGAAGTCTTCGTGCCTCTTTAAATTAGAATTTGGATAATATATATTGATGATGGGTTGTAACCATAATATAGGATTGTACTAGAACCCTGGAAGTATCTGCATGAGTCGGTGCATTGCTAAAATTAAGGAATGAATCCGGTTTGTAAGTCCTAGTAAATGATAAAGGGTCTCCTTCCTCTTGAGAAAGACAGTAACTAGGTCTTGAAATGGTCGTCCTACTCTGATGAGAATGTTCGCACGGACCGATTCAAACACTATTGCATGCGACGTTCCCATATGATCAATGACTCTACACATGGATAGCGGGCTGTCGCACATTTGAATGGTCGGCCGAGTGAAACAACAGGAAGTGCTTTTCTACCTGGCACTATGGCGGGAAACAATGCAGACACCTGCTGGTGCACAATTCACACAGAGTTTATGTTAAAAAAATTCCTTTAACTTTGACAAGGTGTAGGCCATTGTTTCCCGCCATATTTGGGCCAGGTAGAAAAGAACTTCCTGTTGTTCAATCGGCGACCCAGACCCGTATCCACGTCAGTGATATGACTGCTCCACTGCTAACCATGGTATAGAAGAATAGTAGACCAAACCTCGGGGTATTTTCAAAAATGGAACCTTGGCTAATCACTTAAACAACATATAATTGCATAATAGATACTTCTTCAGAAAATCAGTAAGAATGTATACGTTATTTTTTAAATGTGTGATCACATCACTTGGTATGTCTGCAATATTCTGAGTAGTTAAACATAACATCGTTCCCTTGTCCGTCCATGTCCATGGACGAAATTGCCGCCCCTCGGAAAACCAGGGTGCAATTTCACTTCACTGAACTGTATCGACACAAAAAATAATATTTACTACAATATTTGCAGCATGTACGTGGCGTGTATATTACCTAGAGACTGTGCTGTTCCCCAAGCGAGTGGATAAAAGTAGGTATCCATGCCCAACACGCTTGATGAAGCAGCTGACTTAGCGTTGCTATACCTGACCGATTTGCAAAATACAATGAGACAAATTACATCTCAAATTGTGAAAGACCTGCTTAAGACTATCTACTTTAATAATTTGAGCTCTAAAGAAAATTATAATTTCAAAAAACCAATTGTTGGAAAAGCTGCTGCAAATAGAGTTTGAGTACGTGTGTCTATTGAAAATTTGGGTGCGCGTGTTTATATCAATCTATATATCTATACATCATCTAGTCACCTTTTACCCTAATCCACCCATTCAGTAATCATCAATCCACCAACCCATCCCTACAGTAATATATCATCCATCAATTCACCAGCCACGATCCAGGAATAAATCACATCCATCACATCCATCACATCCATCACATCCATCCATTCATCCTGTGCCTCCTGAGATTCATTCTTGTATACAGGCGCCATCACTCGTCACTGGCTGGCCCAACTGCGGCTGGTGCAAATAACTATTAGCATGTGGATGTCGAGTGAACTCGACATACGCATGGAATGTTGTCATTTTTTTTAAAAAAAATTTTGAAAATTATAATTTTCCTGGGCAATGTTCAAATCGCCTAAAAATTGCACTGAATAGTCAAACAGCCCTGTCTTTGTTTTACGGTTTTTAGATGGTGCCCCCAAAGGACATTGCAAATATTTGAGAAGTCGTCTCAAATGTCACTAACTTGTAACGTGTTATAACTTATACACAACTGGTCAGCACGGAGAGAGATAAGTGGAAAATTAGCTATCATGGCGCTCTTAAGTTTATCCTGGATATCACTTTAGTTTCAGATGTCAATGTGCCCTATGCGAATGCGCGCGCGAGTGTCTGTGTGGTGGTTTTCCCCTTTCTCTGCTTGTGTGATTTTATTTTTGCTTGTGTAAGTGTGTCTTTTTGTTGTTGTTGTGTGGGTGTGTGTGGGTGAGTGTGGGTGTTTTTTGTATTTTTACAGCAATTAGGTAGGTAAAAGTCAGTTTCATTGTTTATAGGTCATTCGTGGTGAAAACTTGTTTTTGTTTTATTGGTTGAACTCATCTTTGTAGGCCCTCTGAGATCGAAATTTGTGGCTAAAAACACCTAAAACTTTTTTTTTTTATTGGCCCGATCATCATCTGTGATGAATTTGGAGCCCTTGGGCAGTCCGGTATGATAGCCACAGAGCGTTCAAAACAGTTTTTTTCTTTTTACTGTGTGCTGGTATATGAAATGCAAACCTTTTCTCGAAAACATTATCTGAGAAAAAAAATGATTTTTGACTTGAAAAATCATATCAGAAAGTATTACAACCCTCAGAAGTACGAGGGCCGAGGGGTGATTGATAAGTTCTAAGCCTAAGGTAGAAAGAGATATGCTACAAACTTCAAATTTACACCGTCTACAGTTTCATTCTTCAAATGAAAATTCTAGAAGTTTCATGTGTATATCTGTTCTATTTTTTAACTTGCAGGTAATCAAACATTGAGAGTTTTGATTAAAATGTTGAGGAGAGGAAAGCTGACATCGGGGGGGGGGGGGGTGCTCTTCCATCATGGCAATGCCGCAGTCCATAAGTCTATGGTAGCCATGACTGCAATCCATCAGTGTGGCTTCAATCTGGTAAAACATCCAGCCTATTCACCCGATTTGCACCGTCTGACTACTATCTCTTCCCAAAGATGAAAAAGGAACTCAACTTTTTAATTTTCTCGCGTAATTGCTTCAATAGGTCCGGCAAAACTCTCAATGTTAATTACCTGCAAGTTAAAAAATAGAACAGATATATACATGAAACTTCTGGAATTTTCATTTGAAGAATGAACTGTAGACGGTGTAAATTTGAATTTTGTAGCATATCTCTTTCTACCTTAGGCTTAGAACTTCACATCAATCACCCCTCGTAGGTCAGACACATTTCACGAGCATGATATGAATTAAGAAACAAGAAATGACGACTTAGATGCGCTTTCAACCGGTCAACAAACAAATAAGCCCTGTGTGCAAACGATATAGATATATAATAATACTGTTTTAATGATTTTAGTTTTTAGATTGGTTCAAGGATTTGGTATGTCCAAAACACAATTACATGTATAATCCAGTAATGGTTTAAGATTTTATGGTCTTTCAAGTCCACTCATGTCCTGAGTTAAAAGCAGCGTGGGAGTTCAATGACAGCATACAAGTTTATATAAAACCACGGTATGTCATGGGAATCTTCTAAATTCTGAAGATAACTTTGTCCAGCAGTTCAAGACGACGGGGTTTTCCCTTGACGACACTAATATTCTCTGTAGTACCATCCAAGTATCACCACATAATGTCCGTCTGTCGCAAATAAATGTTCACGTTTAGGACCACAAAACTGGAATCCTTTTTGATTAAAAAAAATGCAACTCTTTTGGCCTCGAAGATGACAGCGGAGAGAAGAAACATGCAGCTCCTGTGGTAAATATCAATTGATCCTGATACTATGTACTGCCCTGAACTCATACTGAGATTAATTAACTTCTGTTAATTATTTACAAATCACTGAATGATCTGGCTCCATCATATCTGGCTGACATGCTCATTCTCAACACACCTCCAGCGGACTCACATTTTCTTCGCTCATACACAGACAGCACTCGTCTCATATGTCACAGAACTCACACATCTGCTGGGGACAAATTATTCAAAAACTGTGCGCCGCAACTCTGGAATCAACTCCCACGTTCTATTAGGTCATCAGATACAATCACCACATCCACATCTACTCTCAAAACTCACTTATATCCTAATGTTTAATTGTTTTGCTCTTGTGTTGTATTGTTTTGAGGCATTTTGTATACGCTTTGTTCATTTTTGTAAAAGCGTTAATATCTAATTGTTGTTGTTGTTGTTGTTGAGATCCACAAGTAAACAACTGGCTGGCAAGTCTTACTTAACACCAAGTTCTCCTTATATACACACTATTTCACAGCCAGTATTTCTAAATACCTAAAATTGATATTATCACATCATCATGCATAAACATAGCCTAACTCTATCCAATTAGAAATAACATAAATGACATCATCTTACCTTAATTACATCATAGGAAACTACCTAACTTTGCAATCTGTTTTGATCTCAAAGCATAAACAAGTTGACTCATTTTCTAAATTTAGCATCTTGCGGAATTCCATTTTTCTATTTTCTACAATAAACAAAGTACTTTTCCCTTGAGAAATCTTTCTCAAGTAAAATTGAGAAATAAAATACCCTTCTATTATTTTAATAACAAAATGGAGGCCAATATAGCATTCTCCCCCCTTAAAAAAAATTAGAATGAAATGAACATTTTCAAAAACCTGGCTTTATGCCCTTAACCTTTTTGTGGTTAACTTATACAGTTTACACAGTGCAAATGTTACACATTTTATAATGTTCTTGCATTTTTCCTTTAATAAGTCTATATTACAAATTCTGATCAAAATTTCTCCACCTTACACGTCTCCGATTTCTGTTTTTCATCTTGTGGATGAAAGTCAACGGATTATGATTCGTGTACACAGAACTGGGTGCACTGTTGTACTCAAGTACACTTCAAAAATTTTGCAATGACAATAGCAATGCAAGACACTCTTTCTCAATTGTTGAGTAGCTTTTCGGATGTTTGTCAAACTTCTTTGAAAATAACATACAGGGTGGTCTACATCATTTTTATCTGCCTGCATGAGAACTCCATCACTAGCATCAACTGCCAATTTGAATTGTTTCTGAAAGTCTGGCGCAATCAAAACTGGCGCATTCATCAAGGTAGACTTGATTTTCTCTATTGCTTCTTGGCATTGTCTGACCGTATATATTTTACGTTTTTCTTCAGAAGGTTGGACAGCGGACACGCAATTTCTGAGAAATGTGGACAGTATTTTCTGTAATACCGAACCATACCTAAGAATCTCATGAAATCTATTTTGTTCTGTGGCGTGGGGAATTTCTCAATTGCTTCATCTTTTGCTGTGATTGGCCTAATTTGCACTTATCCTATAACATGTCTAGTCTGGAACTCTATCACAGAACATATAACCAATGGGAAAAATGCGCCGCATAGATGATGCAGTTACAACGAGATTGGGCTTTATTCTGTACAAGACCAATCTCTGATCATTAATTATTGAACTCGTACACAAGCAAGAAATCAAGCAAGCACACAAAAGCATGCAAACAAACAAAACTAAACATTATCAACTTAAAGTTAGGATATGACGGACTTTAGACAAGAAATAGGAATACTAATTCCAAACTCAACTATTATAACATTAAACATTAACAAGAAATGCAGTTGTATTTATTTAAATCAACAACGTCGTCTAAAAAAGGTGGTTCCTTTAATGAAATATCATGAATGTTCTCAACAAAGGAATTCGGAACAGAAGAAATGGGACCGAGTTTGCCAATGGAGCAGACGCACATTGCGTATACTTGGTGCTCTCTTTGCATATTTACTAACTTTTTATGATCATTACTCTTTTTTTAAAACTTGGTGTCCTTTTTCTATTGCCAACGTGTTTAAGTAGATACAGTTTAAACAAATACTGTAATCTTTGCGATGTTCAGAGTTGCGACCTTAGGCATGGCAGCCATTGTGCAAATCATAATGGCTATTCTGAAAGCAATCGCAATCATATCGACGCCATATAATGTGAAGCTGTGCTAAAATAACCATCACAGCTGTTTGAAAGTCTCCTTTATTATGACAAAACCATAAAAAGCAAAAACCTATCAACGGCGACACGGTGTTTACAACGGATTTAGATTATTTATTTCACCAACTTCATCCTATGTAAATTTTACGAAATTTCATTGCGGGGAAGTATCAATTTATCTTTAAAATCTAGTTTTATACAAATTAGTTTTATACAAATTAGTTTTTTCACGCTTCATTAGTTGTCGTCTATGGATCCCGGGCTATGGTTTCTGCCGGACCATATCTCCTTTTACACCGGACTAATACATCAGTTGTAAAATATGTGTCGTCACTGCTTGAAATTGTTCTAAAAATAAAAGAGAAAATTTGCATGAAGTTAAACAGCTATTAACTTTTGGCAAATGAAATGAGCCTCATACAACTTTCTCATCCTTTTGGGTCAGGAAGATATCTGACCTCAAGATTCAAGATTCAATTTATTCAGCATAACACATCGTACGTGACAGAAATGTATAATACATTATATTATATAATAGCTTATAATAATATATAAAGTACAAATGTAAACTGTACTAAGATGAACAGGTGAGGGATATGATATGCTAGGACCAGTAATGGACAACCCGATAGGGCTTATAGTTATTGCTGGCCCTGTAATCCATACAAGTAAAATATACGCACTATTACAATAATGACACAAGTAAGGGATGATATAAAATATTACAGACAAGATGAAGCTAAATAAAACGGATGGGGTGTGGCGTGATTATCAGCAGGCATGCACCAAGAAATCAAAATAGTTGACATACGCGATCTTATACGTGAAACATGAAATTCGTTTGGTCAGTCCATCGATCCACGTATAAAAGAATTTTACCTTCCTGTTCCACATAGTTGGCAGGTTTAGATGCTATAAGGGGGAGTTTCCGTAACCTGACCAATCTGACACATTTTTTCTGACACGCTTATGAATTCGGAAACTCTTCACGAATAAAGCACAGGTTTATTCCATTAATAGTAGGGTAATTAATCAGAATTCCATTCTAGAAGTTTGGGGAGAAGGTTTGAAGATGTTTTTCTATAGTTTGAAGGGTGCTGAATCAGAATTTTTGGGTCCAACCTCTGTGAAATGTGGGGAACTTTGTAAAATAAGGGGGTAAAATTAGTACGGGGTAAATTTGAAATCAAGTCAAATTGTGTTTAAATGGTCCAATGTATTTGTTTCATTATAAGGATTAAAAAAAGGTATAGTTTGTCTAGGTTGCGACCTTTAGTTAAAAGGGGCCTTTCGTGATCCACAGCCTCGTCCCCCGACTTACATCAAACAAGTTGAGACTTTTATATCATCTGAACTGTAGGCATGAGTATAGTATATGTGCCAAATCTTACGTGCATATTCGATCTACTCTAGAAGAACGGACAGAAATTACAACACAGTGGTCTATGGGGCAGTGTGTTTTGAACATTCGCTCATAACATCAAAACGCACCGTCGCAAACAACTGAAATTTTGGTCAAAACCTTTTCTTGAAGATATCTTGTGAATCATAAACAAAAATGAATGTGCTAGGATCACGAAATGCACCTTTAAACAGGTACAGTCCTATTTAGGTTCAAGGTCATCCTGGGGTAAACGTTACCAGTGCTCCAATTTCTTTGAAACTGGTGTCAAATTGATCGTCTTGCCTTATACTACAATGTTTGGCATTTGGTTTCGTAATTCATGGGCAAAATGTAACCAGGGTCTACAGGGGTCTAAAGAATTAAAATGAATTTTCTGCTTCTTTCAAACCTTCTTCCCCAAACTTCTAGAATGGGATTCTCGTTTATAACCCTACTATAAGGGTTCCGAATTCATAAATGTGTCAGATGGGTCAGGTTACGGAAACAACCCTGTAAAGGGGTCATGCGCTTGTGCTTGGAATGAGGAATTCGTTTGTTCATGGATAGATTGAACAAAAGAATTCAACGTTTCGCGTACAAAGCTCTAACAAAACAAATAATTACTGCCAGTTACAATATTGTAATGGCGAAATGCCATATCTTCATTCCAAAACTGGATGATAATCACTATGAGGCAAGATATTCTCAATTCCCATGGTAGAGTTGAGTAACTTCCGTTCAATGATGTACTTACAAAATACATCACCTGGTTTTATAGACAGGTACATCCCAGGTCATAACTAATCTAGTTTCCTACCACATAGCCACTAGTTTTTTTTACGTTCCATAAACTATATTGTTTAAAATAAGCTTTGGGGCTACCTTTTTTTTGACTTAAAAAACAAAATGGCGGCCAAAATATCAATTTTGTTAAAAATGCATATTTCCGTCGTAAAATGCGCAAAAAAACACAGAATTCCCCCTTTTAATATACAAAGGCACAGATCTTGGCCTTGGCAAAGGAAAAAATCGATTTTTTTAAAATCCGTAACCTACAAAATTCAAAATGGCCGCTATGAACGCTCTATACAGCTATACATGATTATAAAAGTAGTTTTCAGATTATATTCGTAATGTGGAAGATGCCTTATTAACTTATTGTTGAGCTTCTATCGCAAAATCTACATGGCTATAATTTTGCCCCAAATTAAGCCAAAAACAAAATAAAAATGGCTGCCAAAATACCAATATTGATTTAAATTTTGGCTAAAAGGTATATTGCGGTCGTAAAATGCACAAAAAACTTGAAATTTCCCTCTTTTATTGTACATAGGCATAGGGCATTGTCTCGATAATCTTTAGATTTCCATTGTTTGATCACGTGACCCAAAAATTCAAAATGGCCGCCACAAACGTTAAATACAAATAAGCATAATTTAAATGATGCATTATTAACTTGTTTATAAGCTGATTTACAAACCAAAGCACTTGTGGCTATCATTTTGCATCAAAATGGCAGCCAAAAAGCAAAATACCAATTTTATCTTATAATCCAATATATGTATTGTTGTCGTAAAACACACACACAAACTCAGAATTTCCTCTTTTGATGTTACTAAACACTATACAGGATACACCTCCTACACTATTCAATCTGAAGACATGGAATAAACATGCTCTTGGACCGTGTGCTCTGCGTGGACTGTGGTGTGGGATGAAGACAAACGCCTCATCAAATTCCTGCCAAAAAGAGATCTATTCTCATGCAAGGAAAGAAGGTGTTGTCATAAAGCTAACACTACTGGCAGAAGAGAATATGGCATAACCACAAGCACAAGAAGCTGGATGGGAGTTGAAATACTTCCCAGTAGAAGTGGTATCCAGATGAGGATTCACCAACCAGACTCTTAGAACCTGCATCAAATTCCTTGGGCTGACAAATAAAGAAACCAAGAAGACATTGGACTCTGTATCAAGAATGGCTCTACGAACTAACTATACATTGTAGCTTACAAGAAACAACAAGAAGTGTGGTAGTTGGGAGTTAGTCGCACAACTACACATCCCGCCAGTGGAAGACTACCAGGCAGACGCAGCATCACACCAAGCTAGGTTCCTGTGACCAGCCATGCCTTGAATGGAGCTTGCTTTCTCTTCGGAGGCCCTATCTTACATGTCTTATGGTTTCCAATCTAAGGAACTGTTAAGGGGCATTGACTTGGTAAGTTGTTGTTCGTTACCTCGCATAATGTTTGTAGCTTCACAAACAAATAATGCAGGGGTTTCGTATGTGATGAAGAAAAGAAAACACAATGCATGAAGGTACTGCAAGGTGATGGAGAGGGAAGTGGTTCCCTGGAACAAAGCCTCAAACTCACCACCACCAATACTGTGCATGTCCTAAAAACGTTGACACAGGTAAAGCCAGATGCAACCTTACGTACGTGATAAAATTGGAAATTTACCTTCTTCGGTACCCACCAAATAGGGAAATTCTGAGTTTGTGTGCGAATTTACGAGGCAATACATACAATGGATTATAAGGACAAAGTTGGTATCCCCCCCCCCCCTGGCCACCATTTTGATTTTTTGGCTGCCATTTTGAGCAAATGATAGCCATTTATCATTGTGGTAGCAGCCTAAACAACAAGTAAATAATCATTCATACATTATGATCAGATCTGAAGAATAAACTTCTAATTACAACTTAATGTTTTAATCGTTTGTGGCGGCCATTTTGATTTTTTGGGTCACGTGATCAAAACAATGGAAATTTTTAGTGTATTGAGGGCTATGGCCTAATGCCCTAATGTACATCACAATTTCAAAATTAAAAAAAAAAAAAAAAAAAAAAAAAAAAAAAAAAATTTTATTAATGATTGGTATTTTGGCAGCCATTTTGCTTTTGTTTTCGGACTGAATTCGAGGCGGGCAAAATTATAGCCATGTTGATTTTGCGGGATAGAAAGCAAACATAACTTAAAAAGGCATTTCGAGATCACGAATTAATCTTGAAAATTACTGTTATGGCCTGTATGCTGTTATTTTGAATTTTGTAGGTTACGGATTTTTAAAAAAAAAAAAAATCGATTGTTTCAATTGTCCAGGCCCAAGATCTATGCCTTTGTATATTTAAAGGGGGAGGGCCCGATTTAAGTATATAAGTTTTCATCTTGATTAGAATGGCCTTACTCAAAAAACCCACCTGTAAAGTTTCGCGCCGATATTTCAATCGTTTTGATGTTGTTTGTGACAGACAGAACGTGCTTTTGTGAGCCCAATAGAGATACTGTGTAAAAACTAATATTGACGACCAAAATGGGTACACTTTCGCTCATAACTCCCAAACCAAACATCATTTAGCCCTAAGATTTCACAGGGTAAATGAGAAAAAATAGTAGCTTTCTTCGATACCAAAATTTCAACCACTTCCGGTAAAATCGGGGTCTTTGGGGGACAGCGCTTTTGGCGATCGGGCCATGGACCTTTAAAGGGGGAATTCTGTGTTTTTGTGCGCGCATTTACGACGGAAATATGCATTTTTAACCAAAATTTAATTGTGGGCCGCCATTTGTTTTTTAAGTCAAAAATCAGGGTGGCCCTAAAGCTTATTTTAAATAATATAGTTTATGCAAATGAAAAAAACCTAGGGCTATTGTCGGTGGTAGGAAACTAGATAGTTATGACCTGCGGATGTAACTGTCTATTATGAGTATGATCATGATACCCAGAATACACAAGGTCAATTGATGTTAATTACATGTACAGGCAACTTTACAGCTGAACTTGTTTTGTCCTTGGTGGTTGGCATCGCTCATAGTGAATCCTAATCATTTCGTTCATGATTTAACATGTGATGTCAAGTAAATTGGAATCATATTACAAAATGTCCAGATGACGTCATTTCCAGTTTGGGCTTAAAAATGTTTTTTCTTGAAGCATAACCCCCGCAGCCGCGCCGCAAGTGGCTGTAAGCCTGCCACAAACTAAGACGGGGATCCGTCTGCTCATTCAGTCCACGGTAAGGGTAGTTAGCGGCTGACTATGTTTTCAGTTTGGAGACTTATGGACCACATCTTTTTTCACATTCATGCGGGGGACAAGTGAATATTAATTATTAAAGAAACAATATACAGATTTGATATCTTAAAAAAGGAATTGTATTATGGGGAATAACAGCCAATTTTTGGAAAAAAAAAAAAAAACAAAAAAATATAAAGATTTGATTGACTGTCCGGCAATTGATTGGTTTATTATGTTGCTTCGGGGGACCCGTCAGGTAAAAATGACGGACGTATCCCTACATTGGAAAAAAAAAACAACCGATTATTAGTCATCGTACGTCGTTTTTGAAGCTTGTAGGGAAAAGAGTAAATTTTGTACTGTTGAGACATAATATACGGTGTCTTTTGGGAAAAAAAATAATAGCACTTGGGGCAGAGGGTCAGAGGAACAGACTTGATTTAAATAGTCGGATTTATTAGATCGGTCGACCCCGAAGAGCACACTGATATTTGATACCTGACACGTGACCCGTACCTGACACGTGACACCAATATATTCATCTCGTTACAGTTTATAAGTACAATACGGCAAAGCAGCAACCCTTTCTGTATCTCTGTGTCCCAGCGTAAGCGATCAAGAGTGAGCTATACATGTGCGTGGGCGGGGGGGGGATCTGTACGGGGGAGGGTAGGGCACGATCATGCTCGATTTGGGCATTGGGGACGGTAATTTGTGAAACTGCTACATGCATTACTATGGACAGCTCCGGTCCCAGTGACATTAAAAAAATCAATCTCTTAAACCTGTTCAAAAGATCTTAGTAATATCATGATAAATTTAAGAAAAAAATATGAAGTCACATCAATCATGCTTCTGTACCTGTGCATAACTCAAAACTCCAGAAACTTCCCCTGCAAAAGTAATCTCTATCAAACATAATACCCTTGAACATACGCGCCATGGCTACAGAGCTATGCGCTCTGTAGCCATGCGCACCGATACACTCTAATATCAAAACAGCCCTATTATAATTATTATACACCCCAAAACCATTGCACTCCTGGGTAAAGGAGTTCAAGAAAACTATTCCAAAAACTATCAAATGTTGCATGTGCAGATATTTTCCAAGATGGCTGACATCTTATTGTCAACAACCTGACACCTCTTATTATATTGCCTAGGAAGATGATGGCGATGTCAAATTAAAGATTTTCAGGGTCAAGGAGTTCAATAAAACTATTTTCAAAACTGTCAGATGGATATAAAAGTAATGGAAGCTTTCATACGCCACTGTTTTCCAAGCCAAGATGGTCGACATATAAAAGGAAACAATTCAACAGCAATATTCTCCAAACTGTCAGGTGAATCGTGAGTCATTTTATTCATGGATCACCAATGCGACACCCAAAATGTGACTCCTTATATTTGTAATTGCACGGGAATGTTGATGCTTAAGCCTGTACTACTTTAATAGAAATTATTATTTGTTTCTTTCAGATATGTCAAGAGTAAAATGGCCGCGAATTTCAAAGACTTAAATGACCATGGTCACGTGTACACCTGTTGGTAGTCAATGTTTTGGGTTTTCGTTCATAAGGACCCTAAAAGCGCAGATAGGCAGTTCCAAGGAGGGGGAGAGGAGCAAAGTGATATTTGTTTGGGGGAAAGTGATTTTTTCTTTGGAAAATCGTCAACAAGTTTAAGATTTTTAACCAATTCTGGTCCCAAATCGCTTATTTTTTTGCAAAATAATTGTTGATTTCTTGTCTAAAATTGCTCATTCTTACCATGACAACCACCCCCACCCCCACCCCCACCCCCACCCCCGAAGCCGCTACTGTAAGGTGTCGTAATAAAGGTTATGTAAATATGCTTCATTTTCTCAAACCTGAGTATTTAATCATACTTAACCTGAGTATTTCATCTTCATGGTGCATATTATAGTATATTCAACCCATCGTGTCACCGCAGGAAAAGTTTTGGACAGCGTCGATTAGTTGGGAGAGGAGGCAGAATATGTGGCTCGATTCACCCGCTTCCTAAACAAACTACGATAATCTCGCCTTTCATGTATACAGAAGGAATACAAAGAGCTTATGTGTGCCCTCGTATCCAAAACACGGGCGCTCAAGCCTCAAAAGTCAGTAACGTTAACTCACCTGTTACATTGAATACTATTAAAGCAAATACGATTAGTCAGAATGTTTTGATGTAGCTATGCGTTTACGTTGAGTTGAATGATTTTATTAAGTACATAATTGATTTTTCTCTGCTAGCAGACTACATGTTTCAATAGAATTAGTGTGGAATTTTAATTTCCATCCAATGCACATCCCCTCATTCAATGCCAGTACCTTCGGAAAAGTACTGGAGGTGACACGATGGGTTGAATCTAGTATAATAACACTCTTGTGTATAATCAGTGCAAATGCAATAACAATCAACCCATAAAAATAATTATAATATCGGAGATTATTAAAATTCTGTTTTTACCCATTCCAATTGATTTCACTCATTCTAGCAGAAACGCTTGGAAGACTATAAACCGCCTCACCGGCAGAGTTTCCAAACCATCGAAATGTCCTGTGTCTGCCAACTCAATAGCTGAGCAACTCCTCGCAAATGGTCGTTTCAAGGATATTGATAAGGATTACATTCGCTTTGTTAAAAAAAAAGAGATCACCAAACTTCGTCGATCCCCTGGTGTGGACGGGTCACTTTCAACACCCTTCTCACTTGATGAGCTTACCTCTGCTATCAGCCAACTAAAGAGTAGAGAGACCAGGGGCCAGATAATATACCAGCGGAGTTCGTGATGCACTGCGGTCCACGATGTCTTGAATGGCTCCAGGAGTTCTACACATGTTGCCTTACCAACCAGGCCTTACCCAAGATCTGGAGAATGGCTACCATCATCGCACTCCCCAAACCAAACAAGCCAGTTGAGAACCCCAAGAACTACCGCCCAATATCACTACTGTGTGTTTCCTTCAAACTCCTTGAGTGGGTGATCCCGGCCCGGCTGGAGCCAGTCGTCGAATCCCATCTGCCTGACGAACAAGCAGGATTTCGCCGTGGCCGGAGCACTGTCCATCATATTGTAAAACTCACAAATGATATCGAGGAGAGCTTTGAAAAGTGTCGTAAGGTGACAGCATATGACACCATGTGGCGATCTACCTCAAACAACATCTAGACAATATGGCTACGCTGAGTGAATCCAAGACCACCGCTACTATCTTCCATTATGTTTTATCACAACCATCTATTCACAAAACTGATTTTTCATTCCAATTTAATCACTCTTGAGCCATCTATGGGACCCACCTTAACACTAAAGAGGCTCATCGCCAGCTTCAAATCAACCTCAATGGAGCGCTTCTGCCATACAATCCTACATCTGGGAGTGAAGCTTGATAGCAATATCGGCAGCATCTCGACTCAGTATGTGCAAAAGTATCTTCGAGGAATAACGTCCTGTGCCACCTTGCTGGATCTTCATAGGGTGCAAGCCAATCCACTCTACGCACCACCGCCCTGGCTCTGGATATGAATATGCCGTCCCAGCATGGTGCAATAGCTCTCATACAAAGAAGCTGGATACAGTACTCAACAAGATCATGAGAACCATTACTGGCTGCCTTCGTCCCTCTCCATCTGAGTTTCTACCAGTGCTTTCAGGCATTGCACCTGCACTGCTTCGGAGAGAACATCACACACATAAACTGACGAATAAGCTCTGTTGGACAACAAGCACCTGCTGCATAACACTGTCAAAGAATCACACCAGCTAGGCAAGGAATGGGTCAACTTAAACAGGATTCGCACCAGGCTCGTGTCTGTCTTTTCAACACAATATGCACCGATGGGGGCTGCGACTATCTCCAGCCTGCCAATGTGGCTCTCCATTACAGACTGCGGATCACATTCTCAATGAGTGCCATACCTTTCGTCCACCGGTGGATAAAGACTTCTTTAGACTTCTCAAAACCCCAACCAATCAAACAGTAAGCTGGCTCCACCAACTTCAACATATTTAGCTGCTGCCTCATACGCAAGAAGAAGACCCGTTCCAATGGGATTTACAAGGTATATCATAGTGTATCCCTTAAATCCCTAAATGCCATGTTCCCACTTTTCAAAAATCACGGAGCGGACCCTTTGCCTTGTAGGGTGAAATTGCTCCTAAATCTAACGAGAAAATTGCACCACCTACTTTTTTACGGTGATCGTCAGGTTGGTAGTCATTTTCCCTCTAGTGACGTAAGGGATATAATTTACCCATCCCGGTGGCCGGTGAACAATTTCCGATGCATTGAATGCGCTGCTGTGTCTGTATTAATGACACACCATTAAAATATTAACATATATATATTACACATGGTATTATGGCTTTTTCTTTACATT
The DNA here is from genome assembly GCA_023653785.1 of Ophioderma brevispina. Classification (NCBI taxonomy): domain Eukaryota; kingdom Metazoa; phylum Echinodermata; class Ophiuroidea; order Amphilepidida; family Ophiodermatidae; genus Ophioderma; species Ophioderma brevispina. Next base: position 68,870 of record JAMKCH010067610.1, on the reverse strand, counting down.
TATCACCAAGACAAAAAAGAGGAATTCGGTCCTGACCTGAAACCTCTCCTGAATGGTGACTGTAGAACAAAGAAATTCGCCCCTTTCCCTTGACAACACAGGGGTAATTTTGGAATCAATGCACGGGTTCTCCACATTCACAGGGGCAGTTTCACTACTTTCTCGGTCAATACTGCGACTAGTTACTTCACTAGCATGTCCTCGAGTCCCCCCATCCCGCTTTACCCCTGTAACATGGCCAGCATCAGTGCAGTTCACTGGTTTGCCGGCTCTCTACAAGGGTGCTTAAATCAATGGGCTGATCCAGCATTGAATGGATGAAGCGAAAGTGAACTTCCAACCTTTACACAGGGAAGAGGATGCATAGAGATTATCAAACACCACTGGCGGTGCCCAAAGTTGTGTAAAACGTTTTTCTATGGAGTGTGAACTGCGCACTAGGATGAGATTGCGATCTTATCCAAGTATTGAAATTAATGTTTACACAATGTGGCACTCGACGACCTCTAAAGAGCAGAGCGTAGTTCCTGGTATTGGTTATGGGGATTGATAGACATGTACATCTCAGGCCATAACTAATCTACTATCCTGTCCAATTCCTAGTTATTGTTATGTTGCATATAAACTATATTCTTCAAAATAAGCTTTTGGAATTACAAATTACCCAAATTGGCTAAAACATGGGGGCTTGGACAAAGGTTTCCCAATCACCGTTTGTGCAATGTACGTACGAACCTGTTAACTTAGGAGATCGCACTTGTTTTTTTTTTTTTTTAATTGATTATCTGCATGCATATTCATGTTATTTGGAAATCATTTGACTGTTGTAGGTGTCAGATCTGTGGAAGTATCCAGGCATTGGTTCTTCCAACCTACACATTCCATTGCCATATGAAGTCGCACAAGGTGCAGAAATTTTAGCTACGTTATAGGCACAATAGGAGTTTTATATTGTGGTTATATATTTAGTCAGTGAACGTGTTTTACTGGACATTTGTTTGTATATTCTTAATTCCATAGATGTTCGTAACTAAGTTTTGATCTAGTAAACATTTTGTTTTCATGTCATCCCTGCCTAGTCATCAAATATGGATAGTAATAGTGCAAGCGCTCGTGAAATGGAACAATTAATCGAAGTGGGTGAAAGACTGAAATGAAAGACTTGGTTATATAGGAACAGATTTACGCAAAATTGTTGACGAGAGCGTGGTCGGTGTGAAAACGAGAGCGCGATTATGAGCGCGAAGCTAGCTACCAGGAAAGGCGAAGAAGCGACAAAGGCAGAGAGGAACAGAGAAGGAAAAGGAAAAAGAGCTTTGTCGGAAGCAAAGTAGTTGAGAAGGAACTGCAGAGAAACCTTGAGGAAGCAAAATTAGATGAAGGTGAAAAGCAGAAGGACAATTTGAGGATATAAAAGCAATTACTCAATTTAAAATAGCGCAGGATACGATAAAGATATGATCCAATTGGAGCAGTGACGGAAAAGAAACAAGCGCGCTCAATGCAAATTCTGCCATAGATTCCAATAGAGCCAAACCACCCAAACTCCAAGCATTGTGCAATCATCTGATGAATTAGACGTGTATCTGGTTCGATTTGAGCGATATGTGTTGCGCCAAAATTGGAAGCAGGAAAATTGGGCGGTTAACTTGTCTTCTCTTCTTACGGGTAGAAGCTCTTGTTGTGTACCAGTACACTGTCCAAAGCTGAAAGCGCATTAATGATGACCGCTTTAAAGCAGTATCTTAAGGCATATATTTGACTCCAGCTGCTTATAAACAAAGGGGTAATCATCAAGGCCCGAGAGCTGTGAGACTGCCTCACAATATTTTACCAGGGTGACTCGTATTTAACACAGTGGTTAGAGATGTATAAAGTCATTAAAACTTTGAGAGGGTGTCGTAGGGTTTGGCCAAAAGACCAATTTTAGATAGCATACCCAAAGATATGTCATTTTTATTAAAGAACGTCGGGCCAGCATCCGCTCCCGATGTCACTGCTTCTGCAGAAAAAGAAACATATTAGAGGCTCACAAAGGGTGGCTCAAAGCCCACGAATTGCAGAGTATAGTCATCCAATGTTTTTTTTTTTATGGTCAAAGGTAGAGGTCAAGCAGTTAGTGAGGCCAGGACAGGTCAGTCAAAGGTTAGGCTTGACATAAATGAAAAGGGACACTGATCGTAGTCTCCAAAGACCTACTTGTCATTACGCCGTAAAACCTGGACATTTTTGGAGAAATGCAAAACAGCACCGAAATCCTTTGTGCCTGCTATGTCAATGTATTTGATATTGTGGGGATGAGAACTCACAGAAAGTGACAACTTGTGTACAAGTTCCGAGTTTGAACAAGAACCCACATCAATACATGGCTGGTCAAGATGTACAAACACATTTGCATGTGAAAGTTGTGATCTCAAAAGTACAGATGAGGTCATTGAAGCTTCATCATGAAGACAGAAATTTCTAATGACCATCATATGATTGTGCTTGATAGGAAAGGTATTTTGAGCTTAAATGTGGACCTCGAGTCCCCACTGATGAGGTGCATGTCGTGTGGTAAGCGGAACCGATGTGATTTAGAAGATGGGTTTGTGGGGGATAGTTAAGGTTGAGGTGTGATGCGTTGATTCAGGGTGTGATGGTATGTTGTTAGGAAGCGATTTGGTAACCAAGATGCCCTAACAGGCCCAAGATGTATGGCACCATGATAGAGAGGGTTTTGTACAGTGCGTAGGTTCCCAGTTAGTTTTAGTTAGACCATTGATACCCTTTTCTTTCAGGAAGAGTCCAAGCAGAGCAGTGTGTAGAAAAGTCCTGGTACAAAATTGATCATAGGTAATGTCCCCGGCTTACTTTGGAACCTAGCCCGCTTTGGAAGCGCACTTTGTTTAGTTCAAATTTAGTGGTAGAAGAATTCTGTCCAGTCATGCATCAAACACAATCCAAATGAGCCAATTAGTGGACGATGCTGATGTTATGAATAATATCAAACACAGCCTGAATGAGCCGATTAGTTGTCCGTGCTGCGTTATGATCAAGATCAACCACAGCCCAATGAGACGATAAGTGATGGTTCAAATGTTGATGTTGTGTTATGAGGCAAAACGAACTTATTCAGTCAGCAGTTCAAATCTACTCACCATTGGGGGTGTGTTGAGGACAGAGACAAAATTGGATAACTCCCAACCCATTAAGCCTTTTAGTGTCAGGCCAGCCAATGGCAGATATCGTAACCGCTGACATATTGCGGGAAGAGCAGCAAAAAACGATGTAACACTCCAAAAGATTCGTAATTTGGAAAGTGGGGGGAAACAAGACTGTCCGCCAAAGACAAAGGTTCTGGTTTTCTGGAAAAGAAATGGCAGGGGCCACCATTTCTTTTTCGTGAATTTCAAGACCTAGGGTCAATCAGGAAATACAATCAGACAAGTCGTGGTGCCACTAAAAATTAAGGAAGCTGTGATGCATTTGGCACATGAAGCAATTTCTGGCGGGGACACAGGCAGGTGTCAAAAGACATTGACAAAGGTTACTTAAACTTGTTGGCCGGGCTACAGGCAGGACGTGAGCGATATGCCAGTCTTGTGACATATGTCAACGCACTATATACAAGGGGAGAGTTACAAAAGGTTGCCTCTTGGAACACACCATTGATTGATTCACCCTTCGATAGAGTAGCCATAGATGTGGTGGGTCCAATAAGTCCATGTTCTGAGCGAGGGCACAGATATATCCTCGTGGTGGTTGATTTAATGCGAAAGGTACCCCGAGGCTGTAGCCCATGAAATCTATCGAGGCTGAGCGTGTTGCCGAGGAAACTGGAATAATATACACTAGGGTAGGCATTCCGAGAGAAGTTTTGTCTGATCAAGGAACCCCAATTACAGCTAATTGTCATGAGAGAAGTCAACAGGCTTTTGTCAATTAAGCAACTTACTAGTACTCCCTATAATACCAAGTGTTGTTAATGGTCTCGTGGAAAGATTTCAACGAGCACGTTAAAGCAAATGAAGTGGGAAAAAGAGGGGTAAGGAAAAGAACTTTAACCAAAGATTGGGACAGATACTTGGGCCCATTGTTTGCTATCGTGAACCCCACAAGGAGCCAGGTTTGTGCTCTTTTAACTCCTGTTTGGCAGGCCGGTTAGGGGACCGATGTCCATTTTATTAAGGAACCTTGGACCAATGTAAATAGATGAAAAACGAGACTCTCAATACAATCAATCAATCTCACTCATATTTATTTGAACTTCAGCATCACAGCAGTACACGACCAAGAAAACATGCAATACAGAGTATAATTCAGATATGATAAAGAAATGTACAAACAGCCAATATTTAACAAGCATTGCAATAATAAAATAAAGAAGTGAAACTGTGGATGTGAAGATCGAGGTCACTGCTAAACGCAGGGCGTGAAGTGCAGTGGCCTCTTTTTAAGTTCTACAAATTTATGCAAATATAAAAACTCACAAGATACAGGCACATTAAGAGGCAAGATAAACAGGACAAAACAAACAGTCTAACTAGGAAGCAAGGGAGGAGGACGGAGGGAAGAAGGAAAGAAGGAAGGAAGGAGGGAAGGAAGGGGGAAGGAGGGAAGGAATGAAGGAAGGAAGGGAGTGAAAAGTGAGTGAAAGAAAAGAACAGAGAAAGGCAGAGTCAGCACAGATGATGGAATTAAAGGAGTGTAAAAGGTAGAGGAGGAAAAAGCACGGGAAGGTAGAGAGAGGAAAAGAAATAAAGAAAGACAAAGGAAAGGACGATGGGGAAGGAAAAAGACTTAAAAGAGAAAGGAAGTTAAGTAGTAAGACGGACCGGGGGGGGAATATAGGACAGGATCATGAAGGGAAAAGAAAAAAAAAAGCCAAAGTCAAGAAAAAGTGACGTTATCAGCAAACAGCAGATTTATTAGTATTGATGATGTCTTCTGCATTCTCGATTTGAGGCAGGGAGAGAGGGAGAAGATTTAGAGTCATGGAAAGAAAGATTCCAGAGCAAGGGTACTTTGAGTTCTAGAAGTGTTGCTGGCAAGGACAGAGTTCGTAGCAGTGAGGAAGGATACATCCCTATATCTGGTGTTATAATGATGAGAATGAGAATCGATGTTAAAAAGTCATCATCGAGAAGATCCTCAGGGAGAAGCCCCCCCATGATGGAATTGATTAACCTGAAGGTTACCAATTTTATCAGTATGTCATAGATCTGCGTGACAGGTTAGAGGAAACTTGTAAATTGGCCAATCAAGAGTTAGCAAGGTCACGAGATAAATACAAGTCGTATTACAACAAGAGAGCCAAACCAAGGCAATATCAGGTTAGTGATGAAGTACTTCTCTTGTTGCCTACCGATTCTAACAAACTTCTCATGCAGTGGAGGGGCCCTTCCCAATTGTTGCTAAGAAAAGCATAATGGATTATACCATTGATTTGGGCACTCATCAGAAAACCTTTCATATTAACATGCTAAAGAAGTATATTAGGCGACCTGATGACAGTGAGGGTGCTGTGAGTAACCCAATTGAGATGAATTCTATGGTCACAGTTGTGAAGGGAATATACACTCCAGAAATATTTCGTATCTCTTGCAAGGATGTTATTGAGGATGTCCCCGATTCATGTGAGGTTACGGAATTAGGTCATAGTAACTCTGAATTGATTCACCTTCCCACAGTGAAACCCAAGGAGGTTGCAAAGATGTTCAGATTAACCAAGATTTATCTAAAGACCAGGTTTCTCAGATTAAAAGGATAGTAAACAGCTATAGTGATGTTTTGACAGACTTACCTGGCAAGACCAATCTGGGTGAGCAGACATCAAATTGACTGACATCGATAGGCCGGTTCGTCAAAGGCCATATCCAGCTCCTCATGCTTTGAGAAGTAAGATCCAAGATGAGGTGATATGATGATTCAATTGGGGGTCGTGGAACCTAGTGATAGTCCGTATGCCAGTCCACTTGTTATAGTCAAGAAGCCTGATGGGAGCGATCGGTATTGTGTAGATTATCGGATGCTTAATGCAAAAACCATTATGATTCAGAGCCTATATCTGATCAGTCTGAAATTTTTTGCAAAATTAGCAGGTGATAGGTATTTCACCAAAATTGATCTTAGCAAAGGATACTGGCAGATTCCATTGAAGGAAAGTGTTAAACATCTCACTGCTTTCATTACTCACCATGGTTTATTTCAGTGGAAGACTATGCCATTTGGGTTAGTCAATGCTGGCGCAAGTTTTAGTCGCATTATGAGAATACTCCTGAAGGGATTGAATAATGTTGATAACTATATTGACGATGTATTGATCCTACTGCTACTTATCATGAACATGTAGAAATACTGAAGGAGGTTTTCAAGCGTCTTAGAGCTGCTAATTTGACTGCGCGGCCATCAAAGTGCTTTATAGCTTATTTTGAGGTCGAATTTCTTGGTCATGTAGTAGGAAATGGTCTAACAAAACCCAGGCCGGCCAAAATTGAGGCAATTAAAAATGCAGGTAGACCAGAAACCAAATCCCAAATGAGATCATATTTGGGACTGACGGGATATTATAGGTCTTTTATCCCAAATTATGCCATGATTTCTGCACCATTGACAGACAAGATCAAAAAAGGTGAACCTAATAAGATTCGGTGGGATAAACCCCAAGAGCCCGCATTTCAAGCCCTCAAGAACAAACTTATGTGTTCACCAATTTTGCGCTTGCCGATGGGTAAAACCACATTCATTTTGAGAACTGATGCCAGCGATACGGGCATAGGTGCTGTGCTTATGCAGGAATATGATGGAAAGAACTTCCTGTTGCTTATGCCAGTAAAAAGTTGAAGCTTGCAGAGCGCAACTACTCTGTTATCGAGAGAGAAGGTTTGGCAATTATCTGGGCAGTGGTGGTTAAGTTTCAATCATACTTGTATGGTAGACAATTTGTCATCGAGACAGACCATCATCCTTTAAGGTGTGTGCAAAAATCAAAGGTTGCTAACGGTCGCATTATGAGGTGGGCCCTCGCTTTACAGCCTTATAGGTTCCGCATTGAAGCGATCAAAGGTAGCCAGAATGTGGGTGCAAGTTTCTCAGCCGATCAGTTGTACTTAGGCTTAAAGGCATCAGATCAAAGAAACTGATTGTTACGTGCCAAGAATGATAAAAAATTGTAGGTACAATTTAGTAATTTAGGTTATATTTGTTGAAGTTATTTGTGTTGTAAACCAATTCGGGGTTAAGTAAACAAAATGTAGTTTGCTCTCTGATAAATGTTTTTAACATTCATCTTAAGAGGGGAGTCATTGTCATGGTTCTTTGTCAACCAAATTCATTTTATTTACTTAAGGAAATAAAAGTAAATAAATTGGTTCATTTTTGTACAGGGACTATTTTCTTAGCGTATTTGCACAGTTTAGCATGCACCGTTATGTGTAAACCAATCTCTCAAATCCTTCCGCTATTTCCGGTTATTGTCCCGAGGCGCCATTTTGGAATTTTCGGACACACGATTCCAGGCGACGGCAGCGATGTCACGTCGACATGTTGCTCCCAATTCCACGTCATATTTAATTTAAAACCATTTTGGGCATAGTTTGTTATACATTTAATCTCCGTTCCGCAAAAGGAAGCGGAATTAACCGGAGTTAGTAATGATTTTATTCTATGTTGCGGCCGCAATGGTAATTTATGTTGTGACTACCGGGTGGAATGTGTGGGATGGTCGATGACAATGCCGGGATGTTAACCAGACCAGGACATCGTGCGTAGTCAGCCATTTATTAAACGGCTTTCAGCTGGGGAGTGAACTTACAGAACACCGTAAAACCAATTTCTCAAATGGACCAGTAATCTCCTGTTAGCTTCAAACTCCACGCTGAACTTCATTTCATACAACACCGTAATACTGTCGTTTAACGCAATTTCACCTGGCCGTACAAGAAATCGTCTGAGGCTTATCTGGGCGAAGTGATTGGACTTAACGCTATTTTGTCGTCGTTCCCAAAAATCATTCGCAGTTGTACTTGCATGCAAGTGGGGTAGCGTTTTTCCAGCAACTCCATGATTCGCACATAGCACCTCAGTACTCATCCGCTAAGCTGGTTTCAATCAACATGTGGTACTGATTAAATGGTTTTATGCACTCGGTATCCTGGTAAATTGTATTAAATATTTGTATTCAAGTGTGCAGGATATTTCTAATCACATTCAAGTTGAGAGCCATCTTACCATCTTAATAATTTTGGCTGGCAAATTTGAAATTAGTTTCTTGAAGAATTTTAAATCCTCAAGAAATTGCAAATAATACAAAATTCTTTAAAATTAAAATTTGATTATGATGGCCATTAAGTGGGAGTGTGATATGATTTAGATTAAAATTTTGATATTGATGGCCATTTATTGAGTGTAATAATATTTCCTTGTCTTACCAAGGTTAATGACAAGAGTATGGCTTGTCTTGTATCCATCAAACTGATACTTGAATGAATATTAAATGAGCAATTTGCAAGATTCCCATGAGATGCAAGCATTAACTTCAAAACATTGCATCAGGTATAGGTAGCCAACTTATCATATTTTCAATATTTTGGTTTTATCACTCAAGGGAATTGCTGTATAAAATCTATAACTAACCACTGGTGCTGGCAATTAATGTCTGATAATTGTGTTGATAAATTCACATTTTGATTTGAAATTTATATTTATGGAAATTAGTTTTGTTGAGCTTATGGAAAGAATTTTGTGTGTGCCACCGCCATGTGAATTCGGCACCCACGATGGAATGAACTGCTTGTCTGGAACCGTGGTGGCAGGATGCTAAATTTATCCTGAGCTGTTTACACTGTTTGAACAAAATAATACAGCATCATACATGCTGTCATTTGATGAGAAAAAATAAACAAATTTTGAATTATAATTTTGAAACCGGTGAAACAAGTCATAGGTAGATGTATTTTGATATGTATACTATAACTGGCTGAAAACAAAGAAAGATGGTCTATTTTGTATTTTTATAAAGGAAATAAAATTGAATAATTTGTTTGTCATAAAACTGTTATATTTGTGATTTATAAGTGTGATCCCCTTTTGTTACAAAAGGTTCTAGTACAGTAGATTGGGCGGACCTTGGTCGATTCTTCCAGGGAATTGACAAATGGAGAGAACATCACACACATAAACTGACGAATAAAGCTCTGGTGGACAACAAGCACACGCCTGCATAAACACTGTCAAAGAATCACACCAGCTAGGCAAGGAATGGGTCAACTTAAACAGGATTCGCACAGGAGTCGGTCGTTTCAACAGCAATATGCCACCGACGGGGGCTGCGACTATCTCCAGCCTGCCAATGTGGCTCTCCATTACAGACTGCCGGATCACATTCTCAATGAGTGCCATACCTTTCGTCCACCGATGGATAAAGACTTCTTTAGACTTCTCAAAACCCCAACCAATCAACAGTAAGCTGGCTCCACCAAACTCAACATATTTAGCTGCTGCCTCATACGCAAGAAGAAGACCCGTTCCAATGGGATTTACAGGGTATATCATAGTGTATCCCTTAATCCCTAAATGACATTTTCCCACTTTTCAAAAATCACGGAGCGGACCCTTTGCCTTGTAGGGTGAAATTGCTCCTAAATCTAACGAGAAAATTGCGCCACCTCCTTTTTTGCGGTGATCGTCAGGTTGGTAGTCATTTTCCCTCTAGTGACGTAAGGGATATAATTTACCCATCCCGGTGGCCGGTGAACAATTTCCGATGCATTGAATGCGCTGCTGTGTCTGTATTAATGACACACCATTAAAATATTAACATATATATATTACACATGGTATTATGGCTTTTTTCTTTACATTTATCACCAAGACAAAAAAAGAGGAATTCGGTCCTGACCTGAAACCTCTCCTGAATGGTGACTGTAGAACAAAGAAATTCGCCCCTTTCCCTTGACAACACAGGGGTAATTTTGGAATCAATGCACGGGTTCTCCACATTCACAGGGGCAGTTTCACTACTTTCTCGGTCAATACTGGACTAGTACTTCACTAGCATGTCCTCGAGTCCCCCCATCCCGCTTTACCCCTGTAACATGGCCAGCATCAGTGCAGTTCACTGGTTTGCCGGCTCTCTACAAGGGTGGCTTAAATCAATGGGCTGATCCAGCATTGAATGGATGAAGCGAAAGTGAACTTCACCCTTTACACAGGGAAGAGATTGCATAGAGATTATCATAACACCACTGGCGAGTGCCAAATTGTGTAAAACGTTTTTCTATGGAGTGTGAACTGCGCACTATGATGAGATAGCGATTTATTCCGTATTGAAATACATGTTTACACAATTTGGCACTCGACGACCCTCTAAAGAGCAGAGCGGTAGTTCCTGGTATGGTTATGGGGATGATAGACATGTACATCTCAGGCCATAACTAATCTACTATCCTGTCACATATTCACTAGTATTTTATGTTGCATAAACTATATTCTTCAAAATAAGCTTTTGGAACACCCTGATTTTTTACTCAAAATCAACATGGCCCGCCTAAATACCAATTCTTACCAAATTTGGCTAAAACATATTTTTTCCGTTGTGAAATTCACACAAAACCTTCAATCGCCCATTTTAATTTAAAAAGGCTAACAATTGTACAATGCACACATAAACTCAAAATTTACCCAATTTAATGTACGAAAAAGGATAGGTCTTTGCTGCCACACAATAAACTTTCAATATAATTACTATACCCCAAGAAGATTGAATACTAAGCTGAAGTAGCAATTGAAAGATATTAACTTTTTGGAACACCCTATTTATTACATTACACGGTGTAACACACCCTATACAAAGATACACGCTGATGTGGAAATATCCTTGATTTTTTGCGGGTTAGCTCTTGTTGAGGCTCTTTCGAGAATCATTGTGAGAAAGTGTACCGACCTGCATCTATGGTTTTTTTCTTCCTGTTAACTAATCAACGCTTTCCAGGTGCGGTTCAAGACCCATATGTGCGAGGGTATATTATTTATTCGTAATAACACTTGGGCATGTTTGGCTTTTAATAATTACGGCGGCGTGTCAATTTCATTCCAGCCTATTAATTGTATTGCCGTTGAAATGCTTCTTTTATTGATTTATTCTAGCTGCAAATTTCAGAATTATTTTGTGCTACACAGCAACATCAAGTTGCGTTTGCTTTTTACTTATGAGATTCATCATGGATATATTGAGTAAATCCGAAAAGCGAATACGTTTTGTAACTAGTTTATCTATTCTCATACTAGACAAAACGCTGGTGGCAATTGTGGTACCACTTATATCGCAATGGGAATGGGCCGTGACAGAGGTACCTACCACGCCAGAAACATTATTTAACATTTCCATGACAACTACTGAAGATAATCTACCCTCTACTGGACATGGAAGCCAGATCAGGGGCTCATCACGGCTAGTGTTTATCTTCCTAGGTACTTCCTTGATGGAGATCATATTGAGTCCAATATCAGGTGTTTTCAGTGACATTCATGGCATGGACTCCGTTGCGCTTTGTGGATTGCTTCTTGTAGGTATTATCTGCATTCTGTATGGATTTGCCAGCAACCTCCCAGGTATCCTGGTGGCCAGATGTCTACAAGGTATGTCTTCTGCTCTCTTGTCGCCGACTGGATATGCGCGAACAGCTGAAACATTTTCTGACGGAGATCAAACCGCAGCTAAGCGAGCGATGGTTTCTACCATTGCAACAAACGCTTTTTCGTTTCTAGGCCCAGCTTTTGCGGGGATAACTGTTCAGTACCTAGGCTCTATAGCATGTTTCATGTCATTGTTGTCATGTGATATAGTGGTCTTCCTTGGGATTCTGGTGTATTTTCGGCGTGGTCCTTTAGACCAACGAAGCTGTAATACAAAACAGTCACCACAGTGCTCAGAAAGAGTAACATTATTACTTAACATGGTTAAAGATTACCAAATTGGAGCGGCAATCCTTCTTGTGACAATAGTGTGGCTGCCACGCACGTTTTTAGAGCCAACTCTTTCTATCTGGATGAGCAATGAATTTAATAGCGGCCCGGCGGTAGTAGGTATAGTGTGGGGTTCGGCAGGGATGTCTGCATTGACCGCCAGTTTTGTTACTATTCGCTTTGTTACCGTCCGATCGGAGTATGTGTGGCTATATGGCTTGGTTCATATCTTGTTGACTGGTGTTCCGATTATGCTGCTACCCTTATCGTCACATCCGGCGGAAGTAGCAGCCGCGTTTGCTCTTTTCGTTTACGCGTCCATGTGTGCACGTGGTAGTCTGATGTGTTTATTTAAAGATATCGCTGATAGAAAATATGACAGTTTTTACGCTATTGTAATGAGTGTCTTCCACATAGGATTTACATTACCTTATGTATTGGCACCAATAGCCATTCCCATGCATAACGAATTGGGTTTTCAAACCATGTGTATTCTTATAGGTGCATCAGTGTCTTCGTGTGCTCCCATAATGCTTTGCTATAAAAAGGTGGAAAAGCTTGCCGAAGATACCGAACTAAATTATCTTATCAAGGATAGTCAAAGCATAGTGGCAGCAAGAGATAAAGACTGAACAAGTGACATATATTGTACAATGAGCAGAATATCATAGGGGCCTTATTTAAGGAATTCCGTTTTACCCCTCACTACAGAAAAGGTTTGACACCTTTGGTAGTTAGTATGCCCCTACATCAGTGCTTGGTATTTAGTACTCTCCAATGGTGGTGTCACTTTTTCATAGGGGCCAATTTAAGTTTACACAGGGGTCAAACTTTTAAAATGCCCAATCATGTTTGCACGTATGCAATTGTCCATCTAATCCTAAGGATTCCAAAAATGTATAGTTTGTACCACCTACGACCATTGGTTTTAGAGTTATAGGGTAAAAATTACTAAAATGATGAAAAGGTCAATCTCAATTTGTACAGGGGTCAACATTAAAAGTTAATCTGATTATATTTTAAATACTTGCAAATTATTGCCTGAGGGTAGATGACTCCCAAGTATAGTTTTGATTATTTTAAACGTTTACTTACCGAGATAAAGGTCAAAGAAGGTCAACACCAATTGGATTATGTTGCCCTATGACCTATTTTGGGGTCGCCTAACATTATACTATCCTTTTTTTTGACCATTAGCTAGATGAACAACTTGTTTCATTTTTTACCAAAATTGAGCAACTTCTGATTTTGACCACCTTCTGATTTTGACCCCTGTACAAATAGAAATTGACATTTTATACCATTTTAGCCGCATTACCCTGTAACTCCCAAATCAGGGCCGGCGGAATCAATTGAAAGTGGTGCGGCGGGCTAATGAGTGTCCGTGTAAGGATAGTAGCTATACAAAGCGTACGGTATAACGACGTGCAGTCCTGGCTTCTATGAGATTTTTGGCCCAAAGTATGCGCCCAGGACCATAGTTTTCCATCACCATATGGTCCCCCTCCTGCGTGAAACGCGAACCCTTGCAATGTTCGCTTTCCAAAAAATCATTTTCCCATGCAAATTTGATACAATTTGAAATAATGCTTATAGGTAGGATCAACGGTTTTTTTAAAAGTAAAATATAGTTGATGGGTTAAGTTTTGTTTGAATTAAGCAAGTGTTCATGTAGAGTTCTTTTATCAAGCTGCCGGGGGTGGGTGCGGGAGGGTGTGTCCCCCTTCCGCGCAAAGCGCGGAACCCTTGCAATATTCGCTTCCAAAACCCTTTCCCATGCAAATTTGATAGAAACAACTTGAAATTTGTAAGTGTTCACTTTAACATGTGTTACAGAGGCCGCTCTTAAAAGTGGTACAATGAGAAAACAAATTGGTTAAATATGAAATTTCAAAATAATTCATTCTTGCTTGGCATAATATTAAAGAGCAAAGACCAGGCTTTTCCAATGGTATTTGTTTCATCTTATTTGCTTTTGTCAATCCAGAGATATAATCAATTTAGTGCGGTATACCAAAATCGATTTTGTTCCACTTTTACGCACGGGCAGAGTTGTTTCGGCCCAGCTGTCTTGAAGCTCACAAAAGATTGCAACTTGACAAAAGAAACAAAACACAGATTAAAGTAAACAAAAGAAGTCTAGTTTTATTGACGCATGGTTTAATAGTCAACATAATCAGTTAAATGCTAAATATCTTCTTTTCTAAAAATAATACAAATATTTATTGCACGTCAATGAAATGGAACTTTGAATTTATTACAAAATTGGTAAAATTTTAAAAACCTGCCAGAAGGAATGTAATTGCAACCAAAACAAAAAAACAATCTAAATCCAAAGAACGGTTTAAAAGTATTGCACGATCATTGTGCATTTACTAATTGTTGAAGTCGATAAAAAATTGAATTTGGAAGCAAAGTATCAAAGTGTTGGTAGGAATTTGCGTTTCATGATACTTCAAGACCATAAAAATTCTCTCCTCCAAGTTGCTGTACGCCGGCTGTACGCTCATGGTTCTCTTCTAACAAACGTTTGTCGAATGTTATTCACTTTATCTTAAAGCCAGAACTTACTGATCATAACTTCCACCATTACGTAACTGTTTTCGTATCTTTTAGAGTTTCTTTATGAAGTTAATCCCTTTTTAAAGAATTTCATATCTGTTCAAGTGTGGATAACTTATGTTTAACAAATTCGTTCACCGTTTTCACTCAACCAGAAAGTGGCACAAACTCGATTTTGTGTTCCGCAGTAAACTGGAGTTATCTCTCGATTGAAACAAGCAAATGAGATGAACCAAAAAATCCTGGAAAGCCTGATCTTTTTTCTTTAATGTAATGTACAAAACGACTTATGTTGAGATATAATGTTGGAAAAAAAATCGGTTTTTGATTGTACCATTTTTTTTAGACAGGCTGTATATATGCTTTTTAATGCTTATACAGAGTGGTCCACTTTTTCTTATGTAAATTTCTCAAATGTGGCTAGACATATCAAAATTTATTTGAGGATATTTATTAACTACAATATCTTGCTAGAACCCGGTGAAAACAGCGTTGAAAACAAAGCTGAAATGACAAAATGGCCGCCATCTGAGAAAAAAAGGTGAAAAAACACTTTGCACACACGTAAGTCTATGGCACTTAGTTGGCGATCATAATAGCAAAGATTGATACACTCAAACATTGAACAACCCACCCCGTCATGGGACTTAGTATTTATTAACTCTTCTGTAAAAAAAAACCTCAGGTGTAAATTGCCTTATTTTTTAGAGCTGGGTCATTCCATCAGGTTAGGACTCAAAGTGTGACATGGCTCTGTATCATCAAAAGTATCACTACTTTTGATACAGTTAATTCATGTAAGATGCACCTTTGGGTGTGCAAGAAATTGACAAAGTTTGTAGACATACGCATGTGTCTTGTCCGAGGTATGATAGAAAACATGCCTGTTTGATGGACATTAGACACGGTGTCTGTGTTGCGTCTGAATTTCACAAATTCTCATTTTGTTAACATTTACAATATGAATTGATTACAATAATTTTGTGTACTAATTAAAGAGTATGAATGCACTAAAGCAAAGTTTAATTGTTTGAAGTTTTGTAACCAAATAAAAGTTAAATGTGTAGATTTGTTCAATTTTTGCGGTGTCCGTGTTAGTCCACATTTTTATACATATGGGTTTTGCATTTTGTATTGTTTCTGCTATGTGTGGGGATTTACAACCACTACAAGAGTTTTACATGTTTCAGTTTGTGTCGCTGAAGGCCTACAAGTATTAGTTTGTGTAACAATTGTCATATCCCTCAAAGTGTGACAAATTGTTAATTAATATTTAATGTCAACACTTTTTTGCACATATTTTGGTACAGGTGACAAATATTGCATAATCATACAAATAACTAAATTATATGTTTAGGGACACACATGCACACAAAAAACTTCAGTTTGTGGTAATAAATTACCACCATCAAGAACTGAAAAGTGAACCCAAAGCTTAATAATGCGGAACTAAACCTAGACCCATGTCAAAACCGCAAATCTGTGCAATAATTTGCTTTAATTTTGGTCACAAATTAACATCATTCATCTTTGTTCTGGTGACTTTTATCCCTCTCGTAGTACACAAATCATTTTTGCAATTTTCATACATAAATGTCTACAACTGAATTGTGAAATTCAGACTTAAGGGGTTTGACGTGTATTTGTTTTACGCGCAAGCTGCTTTTACACCTTCACATTCTGTTTATGGAGCCCAGTCCTGGACCATGAGAGAATTTTAGTTGAGCTGCGAACGGTATCATGCGCAGATACCGCGGATAACCGTGCGTTTGTTTGCGTTTTTAAATCGCGCATTTCTACGCCTGCCGTTTCCTGCTTTGCTGAATGCCGAATGTGGCGCGGAATTTTTTTGCCACCCACAAGACCGCCCAATTGAAAAAAGTGTCCAAATTCAGTGGTTTTCGGCGTTGAATGGAAAAAGTAAGTCGGTGTGACCCCCATTTTTTATTTCAAAATTTGAAGAACGACATCGGGACCTCAACATATTTAGAAATTACAAAATTTTATCGAGACAGTTTTTATTTTGTGGGCGATCCAAACGTTCAATTTGGCCTTTCCCCTAGACTTGATTTCGTGGTGTAAAGTGACAACCTACCTTTTTTGTTTAGCCTATAGCTCAAAAACAAAGGTCGGTTTGACCCCCATTTTTTATTTCAGATTCGTAATCAGCACCGTTGCTAAATACCATATATGTGAATTCAGTAAAATTTTATCGAGTATATCACTCACACGTCAAACCCTTCTAACACAAGACACCGTGTTCAAGTCCATCAAACAGGTATTTTTCTATCATACCTGGACAAGACTGTGGCGTATGTCTACAAACTTTGTCAATTCTTACACACCCAAAGGTGCATCTTACATGAATAACTGTATCTAAAGTAGTGATAACTTTGATGATACGAGCCCATGTCCACACTTTTAGTCTAACCTGACTGGAAGGAAGCAGCTATAAAACACGGAGCCTACATATTTCAAAAGTGATGAGAAAGTGAATGACAAAAAAAAGAATGCAAGCCTCTTTTAATTTACAAATCCTTCTCCAATTAAATAAAACTATTTGCAATGGACATAAATTTTGAAAGTGATTCAAGTGGACGTCTCTTGGTTCAGTTTCATGATTCAAATATTCTCTCATTTTCAAAGGGGGTACTGTTAAAAAATAAACCTGTAAAAAAACAGGGCATTTGACTGGCCAGCTGGGCCTCCCTACATGCAGGGAAACGTAAAAGAACTGGGCCGTCAAACACGAAACCATTGCATGGAACGTAAAAATAACGGCGGGTACAATTCAGATCAACGTTATGTGGTTTTATGACTTGTTTAAACAAATAAGAATTTAAAAACGTTCTTACAAAATCCTATACCAAAATTTCAACGTTGTAGCTATGGCATCATACAAAGTTTGTATTACGTTACCACGTGGTTGTAAAAAAAGTTATATTTCAGGCAAACAATTTGAGAAAAAAGGCAATAAAACCAAAGGGAGGGAAACGAAGAAATATAAAATTTTTAAACCAGTTCTCACCTTTGTTTTATGGTAATGTACATCTAATGTCACCACATACTTACTCACCATTGAATAACTTAATTACATGTATCTTACATAGTTCGAACCAGGGCCTTCTTACGATTACAAATCCGAAACCTTATCCACTACACGACATGACTTACTGATAGCAGATGTAAAATTAAATAGATGGGTGTACTATCTTTTCACCTAAATTAAACTAATATATTTCAAAAAGGACGAAAAAAGAGTTTTTTTAAACCTATTTTTGTAAATGTGTGTACTATCCTTTTTTCCCCAATTAAACTACAGATATCAAAACGGAGGAAAAGAGTTTTTAAATATTTTTAAAAATGATCGGGAAACTAAGATTCGTATTTTTTAATGACGTTAATTACGAGTTTTATAGGTAAACGATTTTATAGTTCGTTATCTTACATTAAAAACACGTAAGTTACAAAAGAACGTAATATTTCGGAAAATATAATAATGGTCATCGTATAAATACTACCTTTTGTTTCAAAATGTGTAACATTATTTTTAGCCACTGTCTATTTACAATTTCTAGCTTCCAAACATTGTAAATTATGTTAGGTATAGGTAATAAAGCGTGAAGATTATTGAATAATTGAGTTTGCCGTAATTTAAAAGGTAAGTTGGTGGTAAAAGTAGGCAACATTTTACAGTGTATAGAGCAGCAGCCCAGAGGGTTTTGATCAAACGAAGGGATACCAATCTCTGAACACCGGAAAATTCAGAGAATATAAATTTGCAAATATAATGTCTGCCGGAGGCCCGCTGATGGCATGGCCCTAGCAGAGGGGTAAAGTAACTATGGGGTCAAATGTTGACTGCTCTAATATGTTGTAATGTAGCTCAAATTAGTCCTTGGGTAACCAGGAGTTAAAAACGTCACCCTCGCAGGCCGCGCAAAGCGCGGAACTCTTGGATGTTCTCTTTCCAAAAACATTTTGCCATGCACAAAATTTTGATAGAAACAATTGGAAATAATGACAAAAAAAAAAAAAGGTTTGTCTCAGAAGAAATGTGAAAAAATCGGCCAATGCGAAATGCGTTTTTTTTTAGAAACATGCTACTGCGAAATGCGTTGTTTTCTTTTTTTTCTTTAATGCATTTTTGGCCACCTTTTCAATTTCGAATTTTCATTTTTTTCTGAATTGTTTACAAAAAAAAAATAAAAAGGAGTAAAACCTAAAAAAAATATGCGGTCAACCAACCAATTTTTAAACATTAATGCGCGCGATCTCTGAGACAAACTTGTTTTTTGGGGGGGCCTTATAGGTTGATATTAACGGTTTAAAAAGTTAAAATAAAGTTGATGCGGAAACGGGTGTCAATGGAAGAGTAACGCGTATCGAGCTGTGGTGAGGAGTGCGAGCAATGCGGAAACCTTGCATGTTCACTCTCCAAAACACATTTTCTATGTGCCAATGTGATGGCACAATATTATTTTACAATGCATGACCAACCGTTTTGCCAAAGCAAAATCAAATTGTTTAAGTTTTTTGCCTGCTGTAATGGTCGAAAATACAGGCATGCATGTGCGCGTAAGCGATGCCCGGGTGTGGGTGCGTGCCGAGGAATTAGGAGTATTTTGTTTTCAAGGCATTATTTTATACTTAATAGTTGATAGACCCAATTTAAAATTGCAATTTAATAAAATAGTAATCTGGTCTACTTGAGTAACAGTAAGGGTCTGAAAAGGATAACCTAAAATGGTGTAAGGCTATTTTTTAAGGAGGCACGTCGAATGTGGTGGCACGGACAGTTATTGCTTGCGTAAAGGTAGTACAAGCTTGGTCGCAACGTTCAATGACAAATTTGTCGTCATTTCTAAAATCTGGAGGAAAGCCATACATTTAATTTGGTCTGTTAATTACTTTTAAAAAAACATGTGGTCTGTAAATTACTTTAAGAAAAAAATTTAAACAAAAAAATGGCAGTCTACTGGTGCGTTCTCTAAGGGCCCAGAAAAGGTGTTCTGAAATATCAAGCAATACTAGGGGTGTGGTAGTGGTCCCCCCCTCGCGAAGCGCGAAACCCTTGCAGTGTTCGCTGTCCAAAACGCATTTTCGCATGCAAATTTGATCGAAACAATTTTAAATTTGTAGTGGCTCCCGTTATTAATGGTATGATCAAAGTAAACAAGTAAATATAGTTTTTTTATATTAATCACGTTGCATCATATGTAACGTTTGTTCGTGGAGAGTTCCATATCAAGCAACCGGGTGTGGTGTGAAACGGGAGGCTCGACACCTTTGTAAGTTCGCTTCCACAACACATGTTCGCATGCAAATTGACAATTTGAAATATGAAAGTTGCCCCCTACAAAGCTTGTTAAAGATTCCATATGTACCCCCCCCTTGTAAAATCCTACAGGAAACAAACCAAGATAGGCACTGAACACTGAAATCAGGTCTATAACTCCTTATAGGTGCAACGAAATATTTGGGAATTCATATATGTGTTACAGGTAGTCTGATTGCATTTAGATATAAGACCCCCAATATATTCTACCTTGTATTTGGCTACAGAAATGCCTTGTTTGAAAGCGATTTGATTTGCTTAATTTCAATTGAAAAACATAGGCGGAAAACATAGTCCATTCGAAATTCACAATTTTGTACCTAAGAAAAATGATAATTAGGTAGGAGCGATATCCGAATTTCAAATTTTTTCGGGAAACCTGTTATGAATGCACAACGATGAAACTCGTTGCACCTTTACCTTTTAAGTAAAAAACAATATGGGTTACAAGTATGTTTTCCGAATATAAAGTAGGTTAAGTCTTCATGGTCGGCATGGTTTTTTTCGGCTAGTTGGGGGAGGGACGACGGCTCCTTTGGATCCGTCTGATATTACCTAATTTGTAAATACCCATACTTATTTAAGTCAATCGAAACTTAATTCAATCCACCTTTCGCACGATCTCCCTCCCCCTCTTTCTCTATCGATCTCTCTCTCTCTCTTTCTCTCCCTCTCTTTTTGCTTCTCTCTCTCTCTCTCTCTCGTTGTCCTCTTCTTTCTTCGCTCTCTTTTTTTCTTCTTCTCAAAAAGTGGTGCGGCGACCGCCGCACCTGGCGCATAGCTTGCGCCGGCCCTGCAAATCAATGGTCATAGATGGTACAAACTATACATTTTTGGAATCCTTATGACTGGACAATATGGCATACATTTCAACATGATTGGAGCATTTTAAAAGTTTGACCCCTGTGTAACCTTAAATTGAAAAAGTGACACCACAATTTGAGAGTACTAACTACCTGGCATTGATGTAGAGGATCCATATTAACTACCAAAGGTGTCAAACCTTTTCTGTAGTGAGAGGTAAACGATGATGTTTGACCTGTGTCCGTGCTCCTCCTCTATTAAATCAAAAGCATATCTTCACTTCCATTGAAATCGGTGTTCAATACAATTATTAGAATTTTCTACCATTGTTTGTTTGTTTTCCGTGTTTACCTGGGACACGATATCAGATGTAAATAAAATTATCCATCTGTTATTTCTTGAAGCCCAGGGTTCAAATATAAAGTTAAAATGTTAGGTACAAGTTTGATATTCAATACATTTGAAATAATTAAGAGTGGAAACATTTACATCCCTAAGATCCTTTTCGAAAAATTACTACCAACCTGATGATCACCAGAAAACGCGAGGTAACGTTATTTTTCTTGTAGACCTACGGGCAATTTCGACCTAAACAAGACAGGGGTCCGCTCCGTGATTTTTGAAAATTGGAAAGAAATGCAGTTAAGGGACGTTAGGGATATAACAAAACGATAGCAAGATCAATAATTCAAAATAATATCAAAATATTAATTTGTATGGAGTTAAAAAACTCAGTTATGTATACACCATTTTTAAAATACTTAGATATTTAATACACTGTGTGAGTAAAAAATAATACACTTTTAAAGTATGTCGT
Source organism: Ophioderma brevispina (assembly GCA_023653785.1). Taxonomy (NCBI): domain Eukaryota; kingdom Metazoa; phylum Echinodermata; class Ophiuroidea; order Amphilepidida; family Ophiodermatidae; genus Ophioderma; species Ophioderma brevispina. Next base: position 47,403 of record JAMKCH010067610.1, on the reverse strand, counting down.
GGTGCGCCAATGTACATGATATCTTTCGATAAGGGCTTTTAAGAACATGTGGTGTAACTGATAAAGCGCAGGACTCGATAACCCTTAGAACATTGTAAATCCTGAGTTCCAGCCCCGCTGAAGTCAACGCGTCTGTGTCCCTGGGCAAAGATACTTAATCTCAATTGCCTCGTCGACCCAAGCGAAATATGTGGAGTTGTTAAGGGGAAAATCACAATCTAAGTGCAAATAGGCAGTGCGCTAATTGGCCAGCAACACACTTAGATGAAGCGGCATGATTCTGCCAATTTCCTGATGGCAGCGTAATAATAATTACCTTGCGCATTGAGACAACATTGTTGTGTTTGCGCTTTATAAGTGTGGTATTATTATTAATCCTTCAGCTTGTTTTGTCACCATTCTAACTGGATTATTTTTTCATGCATGACTGTACATGATACAATTAAGGGGACATTTGAAATGTGACTTGCGCCAACTGATCGGAGCTGGAAAAGAAAAGATAGCGAAACAGTTTGAAACATTAAATATGGTAGTTACGCAACATATTTCAGTTCAGAGTCTTGGTCTTCCACATGGCTTCCATCATGGTCAGTGTGTCTCATGAGTGAAACAACGCGACGAATCATCTGCCTTTCTTGTCTGAGAATATCCACCTCGCAAATTATCATTTCCTGGAGGTCATCAAGATTTGCATAGGCGTAAATCCCGGGGGTGGGTGGGGGGGGATATATCCCCCCAATATTTTGATGAAAAAAAAAAAAAAAAAAAAAGTTGATGCCCGTTCATGCGTTTTTGACAAAAAATAACCTCATATTTTACCATTTTAGTTTAAAAATGTTAAATTTCAGCGCGCTTCGCGCGCATTTTGTTCTAATTACAATCACATTTAACGATTTTAGCTTCTAAATGGCACATGTGCTAGTAACGGATCTTTTCGGCAAACCCTGTTTCATTCATAAATTTTCCTCAACCCCACCCCACCCTCAATGTCAAAAAGAAATTCACGCCACTGAAAATTTGCCGGAGGTGTCGTGTATACGAGGACTTTTAGAGAGCCCCCAAAAGAGATAATTTCTAAGTAACAAAACAAAAGATCTTGGTTCATTCTATCAGTTGATTTTTACTGTACCAGGCGATCTTTGACAAGTCTCATTCTATGTGAAAAAGTGCCGTCCTGTGTCCACAACTCCATGTACTATGCACCACGCGGTTCAAAGCCCTTGACTCTAGACAGAACCAACAACCTTATAGTGAGGATTGGGTTTATCGGAAACGAGGGTCTCGCCAAGATAAATGAACAAGTTGTCCTTTTGTCCACGGAAAATTCGCACGTTTCTAACACCAACAAAATGGGCGCTTCAGACATCATCTGTGGTTGGTATATGACATTGCTCCTTCACATAGTATGTACGAAAGAAAAATTGACAGGATATCCTCAGATAAGACAGGCAGGTGATTCGTCGTGCTGTTTCTCACATGAGACACAGATCACAGCTGACTACTGGTCTTGATGGAGGCCATGTGGTGGACTACGAAAAAATGCGCCACGATTTTACACTTTTTAAAAAAAGTTTTATTTAGGCGATATTCAGCGCTTTTTCTTAACACGAACTTTGTCTCAAAATTTGAAATCCCGTGATACGTAAACAAAATCCGTCACCCTAATCAATCTTACACAGAGGAGTTGGTATTCCCTGTACTGTGTGTTGTACGTACGTAGAAAGGCTGTGATTAGACTAACACTGCGACCAGCCATTGAAGTCAATGCTTTTGTGGAGTTTGAGTGACTGATTAGCGATACATATATTCTGCATATTGATCGATGGATCTAGTGAAAGCATTTTTCCTTCATGCCATCGAGCAATTTATATTCATTGCGAACAGTGTGAGCAAAAATGACAATGAGTAACAAGAAAGTCCATAGGTGAACTTATACGATATTTTTAATACTATGTTTCCAAATTCGTAGGATATTGTAAGCGCATGGACCCATATAAAAATATGTATGAATATATTTTTCATTTGTGTGAAGTTTGTTTTATAGCTTGAAAATAAAGAGGGGACATTGGAGTGGAACGTCATTTAATTGTACATCGACGTGACGAAGTGGGCACATAGGCGTGAAAGTATTTAGACGTCGTCATATTTTGTGCATCAACGTGACGTGAAGTTCGACCAATAGAACGTGAAGATTGACCGATAGAACGTGAAGATTGACCGATAGAACGTGAAGATTGACCGATAGAACGTGAAGATTGACCGATAGAACGTGAAGTTTGACAAATAGAGCGTGAAGTTTGACAGGTAAAACGTTACGGTTGACATATGCGCATGAAAACTCGTATTTAATCCAATCTGGAATTCGATAGTAATAATTAATACCATATAGATCCCGTCATCTGATTGGTTAAAAGTGGAGGCATAAATTCAACTAGCTGCAAGAATTGAACCAAAAATGACTATTCCCTGGGGAGCGGGCATCTATTCATGACCAATACCCTGGACACCTCTTCCCAAAACATAGAGACTGCTTTACGGACTATATATCCATCCGTATTATGGTTACATCTTGATGCTGGTGTAAGAGATCGATTTGCATTTTGAAGGATATGGCCGAACCAGCATGGAGTCTGCGAATTGACAGGACGGAGTAAACAAAATGTAGGCCACTTCTGATGCAGGCTTGGTCAGGAAATGGCTGAATCGCAGGACCTGTATTCATGCTCTGAGCTTGTTAGACGAACTGAAAGGAATCAGAGATGCAGCTGAAAGGGCTAATACCAAAACAGCAGGTAAAATACACCGTGGAAGTATTCGAGGATTATAATTGGACATCGATAAACGGGACCTCTGCAGGGCCGGGTAAAAGTGACGAATTCGGAGTTACGCATCTGGCCGACAAAAAATGGCAAGAAGTCGATACGGTGATCCGTTTGGACTCCAACATCACTTCCGCAACACAAGAAGAAGGTTGATTGCTAATCTTTCATAAGTTTTGGACCCTAAGTTAACAAAATTGGTGAAACCATGCATGCATGCCATGGTCTACACATACATGATATTATAGGCGTGTTAGCAATCATGGCTAGAAATAGAATATCCTTTTAACCAATCAGTGACAAGAATCTATATATTCGGTATATAAAACAACTATTGATGCTTTTATCGGCATGGTTGAAACTATAGGCCCTCGGTGATCTCGTAACCATACTAGCCCCTCTGCTTACGCCTGGGGCATAGTATGGTTTTGAGATTTAACCTTGGGCCTATAGTTCAACCATGCCCCTAATGCAGTCAATATTTGGATACTAGCATCCCATGGGGGATAAATTATAAGGAATTTTTCTAGCTTGTGCATTAATACTCAGCAATCTGCTTCCGCCAATGAATTTCATAGCAGATAAATTCACCCGCAATAAAAACGGAGCGACACTTTAGCGTGGTTTATATTCTCGTAAATACCCTGGTTTTAATCTGGTTGCGGAATTGGCGCGAGCCTAATTAGAATTAATATTTCTAAAAATACAGCGTGGCACAAATAAACCTACTCTATAGAAGGCTGTACAAGAATTTCAAGCATGCGTAAATCGGACTCTAGTTACCTGACGGAAAGGTAGCGGAGAGGCAACTGAAAAAAAAAACTCGCGCATCGCACAATTTCCAAAAAGGCGACGGAGCGCGCAGAAGATAATCTGCAACGCGGGTAAGTGGTGGGAAAACCACCGCTGCAACGTAGAGCTAGAAGATACTACAATGCACACTATAATTTAGTGTAATGCATTTATTTTTAACATCGGAAGCTGGAAAGAAAAGATAGCGAGAAAGTTTGAAACATTAATATGGTAATTAGCAACATATTTCCAGTCGAGTCTTGCGTCAACTGGCTTCCCTCATGGTCAGTCCAGTGTGTCTCATGAGTAAAACAACGCGACGATTCATCTGCTTCTTGTCTGAATAGCCACATGCAATTATCATTTCTTGGAGGTCTCCAAAATTGCCGGAGATGTCGGGATTACGATGACTTTTATAGAGCCCCAAAAGAGAGCAATTTCTAAGGAACAAAACAAAAGATCTTGGTCCACTCTATCAGTTGATTTAAGTCATTTACAAGTAACTGTACCAGGCGATCTTTGACAAGTCTCATTCTGTGTGAAGAAGTGCCGTCCTGTGTCCACAACTCCATGTACTATGCACCACGCGGATCAAAGCCCTTGACTCTAGACAGAACCAACAACCTTATAGTGAGGATTGGGTTTATCGGAAACGAGGGTCTCGCCAAGATAAATGAACAAGTTGTCCTTTTGTTCACGGAAAATTCGCACGTTTCTAACGCCAACAAAATGGACGCTTCAGACATCATCTGTGGTTGGCATAGGACATTGGTCCTTCACATAGAATGTACGAAAGAAAAGTTGACAGGTTATCTTCAGATTAAGACAGGCAGGTGATTCGTCGTGTTGTTTCTCACATGAGACCAGTCACGGCTGCCTACTGGGCCTTGATGGAGGCCATGTGGTGGACTACGAAAAAATGCGCGACGATTTTACACTTTTTTTAAAAAAGTTTTATTTAGGCGATATTCAGCGTTTTTTCTTTACATGAAGTTTGTCTCAAAATTTTAAATAGTCCAATAGTCCTCCATTTGACGGTCGCGTCATAGTAATGTTTTAATGAAGTAATAATCATGGGAAACCTGAAAAAATAAGCCAATTTCTATTTGAGTTAAAATACAGGAATGTGTGATTTTGCTAGGTTTTGGGGGTGATTATGAAAGGAAAATCTTTTGTAACATAACACAGGAGTGATTAAGTGCATAAAGAATATATATTTTTGATAGAAGTGAAAAAGAAAAATATTATAAGGTGCCACCATCCCCTTCCTCCAAAACTGAGTCTTGTCTTCCAGTCACCAAAGTAAGATGGCGTGACATATTATTTTGCGCTAAAATGAAAGCAAATGATGGTCCCAAAATTAGATGCAGCCATTAAGTTTCAAATTTATGTGTTTTAGCTGGCCGGATGAAAAACTTGTTGGTGCCAGCAGTGGTGAACACCCACCTTCCTCCCCCAAGGAAAACGAAGGTTACCACAGACCTTCAATGGTCAACTTTGCCACTCATATGAGGCAAGGAGTTCCATTCAGGTGGTGACATACAGGGTGAGTCAAAAAAAACTTGACCCTGATTATGTCCGCCATTTTGAATTTGTAAATAATATATATCTAGCAAATGTGGTATCATTGGAAAGCTTATTTTATTATCTTTCATTTGCTGCAAAGATAATTCCAATCGGATAAGTATAGGCCGAGCTACATTCTTTTGAATCAAGTAGTCAGCTTTTACCCCCTATCCACGGATTCTCATTTGAATGCACGGCGGCCAACTACGCAAATGACTCCCCAAAATGATGATAAGGGTATGTCTATGTTTATATCAAATAAAGTGGCCCACTTAAGGTGTAAAAGCCAGTGAAAAGGGTACGTTTTATAAGAAACACTTTTTTCAAGATGTGGCATATTTTGGTCTGCAAATATTGACAATATTTTAAACCTCAAAAGGTTGTCACCGATGTCTGTTCCTTCATATGGTATGATTCATTCAACTCCTCCAGAAACTGATACATGCATCAAGTTAATTTATTTTTTCAAATGATATTTATGAGTGATGAGGATTGTCTTGTAGAAATGTTATGTAGATCTAGAAATGTTAAGAGGGCATATTGATGGTAATGGTGACCCGATTTTGTGGGGTTAAATAGCGCAATATTTATTTTGCAGTCAATAAATAGTCCGATCTTCTTCTGGACACTGATTTGCTTCTCTGAACGCCATTCATTTTAATGCGAATCCGTGGACAGAGCGCAAAACAGACTACTTGATTCAAACGACAGTAGCTCGGTCTACTCTCAACCGATGTAAATGATCTTTGCGGCAAATTAAAGATAATGAACTAATCTTTCATTTGATACCAAATATGGTTAGCTAATATGTTACCCCAAAATTAATATGGCGGATACAATCAGGGTCAAGTTTTTTTTGACTCGCCCTGTATAAACAAAGAAGGGGATGTAATCAGTCCCAGCATATGCAGGGAGATTCTTCGGCTATTCGGGTGGTTCCGAGATTGGGACATCGGGCTGATCGCCTCCCGTGTTTCGGGAGTCTCCCAGGAGGGTCCCTATCCCATACACACCAAATGGTCAGAGGGCCGGTGGTGGAGTGGCAGCTCTACCTTGCAGTTTTTGCCGCACAATCTTCTCGATGATGGACCGTCCACACGTGTATGTGTTCGCCTCAGTCATGAATCGTCAGATTGTGGCATATTGGGGCCTACTCTTGGAACCGGATCCCCGGGCAGTCAAACGGGACGCCATGGCAGCGGACCGGTCAGGATTGATAGCCTATGATTGATCATAGCTTCTCCAGTTTGCCATGATCCCAAAAAGTCCTCGAGTGCCTCTGCCTCGAACTGTCCGGTCCTGCTGGTAGCCCATTATGGCCACGACAGCTGTGGTTTCCCAGGCCGCTAGATCTGCTCGTAAGGGAACAGATCCATCTTCCAAAGGGAGGGGACCTGGTAAGAGGTCCACAACCCGACGCGTTCGTCCCAGAGTGCACCACCCATGCTCCGAACCTGTCTGGTGCATTTTTGCAGATTGTTCACTGAGGTGGGACTTTCTGAACAGGCTGCCATGTCCTGTCAGGCAACATTCACTAGAGCATTATAGGATTACCATGCAAGGTGTGCCGATACAGAGTTCGATCCATGCAATTTCTGAGACCGTAACCAGTTGGCAATTTCCTCAAGGAAGTCTTTCAGGAGGGGGGTTACCTTAGTGTCCTGACTGTCCGAGGTTTCTTTTTTACCGAACAGCCATAGGCCAGATCCGTAAAGGGCTCGGTGATGGCATGACAGTTTCTTTCATCAGTCCCCTCTTGTCCAATCTGGTTAAGGGTATTTACGGATCGTCCCCGGTTCGTAGCCTTGTTCCGGAGTGGGATTTACCATTGGTCTTGCAATTCTTGGTGTCGGAACAGTTTAAACCCACCGAAAGCTTAGTCTTCTGGAACTTCCTAGTGGCTGTGGCTTGTGGCTGTGGCTTGTGGCCATTTGGGGTTCGGATATACATGCCTTGTCTACGGACGAGGCCCATCACCGCTTTGAGCGCAAGGAGGTCTCTATTCTTCCACATGCAGACTTTTTGGCCAAGAATCAGACACTTTCTTTTACCCGAAACCGGTGTTTCTGCCACGTCTCACCATAGTTGCAGACGGGGATTGCAGACAGCTCAGAGAAGTCTGCAGCAATGGACACATTGAGGCAGCTGGATTTCCTCAGTCATCTGAAATGCACACAAAAACACCATGATTGGTTGACTGCCTTCTTGGTCAGGGCATATGATGTTCGAGCTCACTCTTCCTCCTGGGCATTCTATAAAGAGGCCTTCATCCGAGACATTTTGGACAATGCCGGTTGGAGTTCTATTTCCACCTTCCAACAAGTCTATTTGATGCATGTGTTACTCAAGCGGAGAGGGGTGTCGCCGTCCAATCTCTCTTGGCTGATCGACCTAGCATCTTGACCCAAGAGCATTATATAGGCGACTATGGGTGGGGCTCTGACAGGGGGTTGCGTTGGCGTTGGCTACCTTCTGCGACCTTTTTCCCCCGATTAAGCCATGCAGTCGAATTCTGTGCAAAAGTAAGGCTATGGAAGGAAGCTAACACTAGTACAGTGTATTTCCCTCTCAGGAGTGAGAGGGCTATACACTTGAGTCTTGCCATGTCCCGACTATTTCGGGAGTTGGCTCATTAGCAGTGGTAATGGGGTTTTTAATAGTACCCAAATGAAATATTTATTATATCACACAGGACTCATCAGTTTGAGTATCTGTCCAAGAACAGTATTCACTGATTTGACAATATATATTTGTAAGCTGGGTTTCATTATTAGATATATTGAGGTCAAATATTGTTGTTTAATATTTGTACAACTGGACAATTGGCTATTTACGTTGAGAAAAACTTATAAAAATTCGGATTAAAAGTGTTTTATGCTGAAAAGCAATGATGGCTGCATTTGTAAGCCTAAAATATTTTTGTTTTTATTGACCCCGAAAACATGGGTATAGACACCATCTTTTGCTTCTAGGCCAATTGGATGAGCAGTTTAAAACCCATCATAGGCCGTATAAAGGTCGTTGACCTTTGACCTTGAATATCTGACCAACGCAGCAACTTGAAGGCCGGACAAATTTACAATAGTATTTTGGCTGTTTTTATAATAGATTATGGTCAATGTTTTGGTTTATTTGATACTTGTACAGACTGACGAATTGGTTAATTTATGGTGATAAAACGTGGAAAATTTTTGATTAAAAGTGCTTTCGAAGTTGAAAGATAATGATGACTTCATTTGTAAGCCTCAAGGCTGTTTTTATTGTGCTTATTGACCCCCAAAACATGGGTATAGACACCATCTTTTGCTTCTAGGCCAATTGGATGAGCAGTTATAAACCCATCATAGGCCGTATAAAGGTCGTTGACCTTTGACCTTGAATATCTGACTAACGCAGCAACTAGAAGGCTGGACAAATGTTTTGGTAATTATTCATATATAGGCCTACCAGAATATACAAAGAGTCCTTTTATTAGAATGTTTTCAAGGTTGTATAGGACATGTGTCATATTACGCCTCTACTATACACTGCTGTTTTGGAAATGGTTGTAGTAAAGACCCCTGTAAGTGGCTAAGCTTTACACGCCGTATGTGTCAAGAAATTACGATTTTTATTCAAGGTTACTAATAAAAGTCGGGATCCGACTTTATTAGTGAACAAAACAGTCGTAAATGGCATATTCGAGACCGCTTTAAAATGCTTTAGTGTCCGTTTTTCATTAAGAACAGCAATATAAGCTGTTGATATGACCTAACACTAGCAATATAGTGACAAAATGGGCAATTTGAATTTGCCAAAAAAATGACTGACTGTGGCTTTAAACTCAGCCATTCTGCTTCCGCATTCTGCAGTATACACACAACCGAATGCAGTAATTCTTTATGTGTACATTGTACATGTCATGCATACCATGCTTGACCGCACCGCAACTGACCCTGACGAGTCAAAACACAGTTCTGCGCATATAATTATGACAGCAAGCAATACTCCCATTGCCTTTCCCAATTCAAACTTGGTTCCACTGCCGAAAATAGTCATGCATATTTGCAATGGCAACGTAGTAAACGTAAAGGTTACCCTACACGGCCAATTTCTTCATGGTAGTTACCACACAGCTATCACCGAGTAGACATGGATTGCCTACCCACTAGACGTACATTCGCCGGCCAGGATTCCGTGTATTTTTGCCGCATAGACGGAGGGTGTACACACACCGGCTGTCTGCACCGTCGTGGAGTAGCTACGTGGTTATACACCGGCTCTCAGCGCGCGCGGTATTTCTCATGGCCAATTTTGTTTTTTTTTTTAATATTTTTGGCATATATTTGCATTTTTTATTACATGTGCGGGAATATAGGGGTTTTTGATGATGCCCGATTTGAATTTCGTAATGATTTCCCTAAAAAAACGTTCAAAAAATGCTAAACGGAGCCCAAGTGTATAGCGCCCTCATTTCATGAAATTTTCATCCACTCTCAAAAATGGCGTCGTGGTAACCGCGGGGTAGCTACGTGGTAGCTGCGTGTCTACTCCGGTACTGTCTACTCAACATCCACCTTCTCTCCACCTAGTGGGCAAGTACAGGGTAGCCATTGGGGTAGGAACAGAAGAGTAGCCACATTACTGTACACCTAATAACTGTGTACTTTGTAAACCCTATCTTGCAGCTACCGCATCGCAATTAGCCCAGTGTGTACTGTGCAGTAGCTGCCGCGGTAGACATGGTGTAGCTGCCGTATAGGCTACCACGTGAGTAAGAATCCGGCCGTGTACATAGATAAGACAGTGTGTTCATAATTGACCAAAGTGACACCGACACAATAGTACAACTCGCGAGTCAAATTATATCGCGCATAATACTTTTTGAACCCTCATAGCGCAACGTTACTAACACACAACAACAACAACACCACTCACAAACGGAAAGTCTGTTTGAATTCTGTTTTAATTTAACTTCCGATAGCTGAGACCATCCTGGATTTGCCTATTATCATTGCGCATATATTTCTGACCACTTGAGGTCTGGAAAGTCTCTCGGATGTTATGAACACATTGCCAAATTGCCCAAATCTTCTCAAGCTGGATTGCAAAAATATGACGTCACCATGCCGTTAATGAGCAGCGCTCTTCATCCATCATCGGAACCAATTGCGATGAAGTTTGATCATGCATGGGTATTACGGAAATAACTAGCGAGGCTTTATACCACAAAATACCACATTGTATACGTCTGTAGTAACTATTAGTCCTTGGGCCAGATAGGTTGGTCGGTACCATCAGGAGTGGCAAAGCGAGTGTGGTATCAACTTACTCAGAAACATCATCTATAAATAATTTTGCATGATAGATATTCCAAAGTAGTAGCTTAAGCCTGCTAATTTGCATAAACAAACTGGCCGCCATTGAAATTGCTCCATAACTAGTTTTAGCCATGTGTTGTCTTTTAGAAGGAATTCTTTTAGTGGAATAAATGCTAACATGAGGTGTTTGACAATGGACAACCGCCAGAACTAAAATCCATACATTTTAAATTAAAACCTAATCTGCATAAATCCAAAATGGCCGCCATTTTCATAAATTTTGAGCATAATTTGACTTTAACAGTCAATGTTCAAGGTATCACATGGATGAACAAGCACTTTTAAAGTTTGCAATTACACTCTTGTACTAATATTACTATAAACATGTCTTTATACAAGACTTCGAAGGTGACAACCTAAGCATGCTAATTTGCATAAAGAAAATGGCCGCCTTTGAAATTTCGTCATAATTATTTCCGGGCATATCCTGTCTTGTAGAAGAAATTCTTTTAGTGAAAATATGCTAACACAAGGTGTTTGATAATGGACAACCACCAGAACTCAAATCCATGCATTTTTAATTAAACCTAATTTGTAGAAATCCAAAATGGCTGCCATTTTCGTATATTTTGAGCATAATTTGACTTTAACAGTCATTGGTCAAGGTATCACATGGATGAATCTTACACTTAAGTTTACAATTACACTATTGCACAATTGAACTATTATTATAACCATGTGTGTATGCAAGACTTCAAGGGGACAACTTGAACATGCTAATTTGCATAAACAAATTGGCTGCCATTGGAATTGCGCCTTGACTAGTTGCGGCCATATCCTGATTCATAGAAGAAATATTTTAGGTACAAAACTGCTAAAATGAGGTGTTGATTAAACACAACCAAAATGAATTCATAGACATCTATTTTAATAAATCTAATTTGCATCTCCCAAATGGTCGCCATGTTTCCAAATTAGCATGTCTGTACTTGCGTTGCTTTTTAATTTAGCCATTCTTTTAATCATGCAGTTTTAAGTGTTAGTGTATTACCTCTTATAATGTGCGTATATACATAGTTGTAAAGCCCTAATTTGCATATAGAATATTTGAGGATCCATTCTTGAACCTAAACGTGTTTCAGTAGTTAATTTTCAATCAATTAAGATGTATGCTGATTTTGGCCATAAGTAACATTTTTTTTAACCACGCATATACCTACTAGTCCAATTCCACAAAGTTACTCTAGTAGCTCATGGTGGTTTTGTATGCATTATAGGTCCAGAGCTAAACCTCTCCACTCCAGGAATCCACTACATATATATACATATATATATATATAGTATATATATATATTAGATATCTATACTAGATATATATCTTATAGGTTATATATGTTTCTATAATCTATATATATATTTATTCTATCATATTCTCTATAATAATCTGTATATATATATCTCATATATCATATATATATATAGATATATCTATAGATGTGACAACCGTGCATTTTTTAAGGTGTTATAACAGTGGTTTTGCTTTTGCTCTCCGAACTCATCATTTATAATCTAGTTATGAACATTTGTATGTGGCCCCAGACTACTGACCATTTGGATCTCAACGGGGATATAATCAACATTTTAATGTTACTCTTTCATGTTCATTGGAGGGTAACACATGTGGCCCCATCGTAGTGAAATATATTTGATCCTTTCATAGGGACCTAATACAAAAGTTTAATGCTGCTGAAAGGGCTTTAAATGATCTAAAAGCACTAACTGCAGGCTTGTGACCATGAAACAGGCAAGAATTCCATGCCCCCCCCCCCCTCAAAACCCCCCGTACCATGCGGCCGTAGTGCGCAGTGGCGTACAGATCTGACTCGGGGGGGGTCAAGAGATCCCGATTCTTGTACTTGCATTAGGGATGATTAATGTACGCGGGGTGGGGTCCTAGGGGTGGAACTCCCGTAAGGTCCTGGTTTTTGCCATTTTATCAATCTAAAAAATTAGTGTTTCAGAGCACAATTTCACAATTTCCTTTCCTTCTTTTCCTCCTTTTTTGTCTTCCCCCTCCCCCTTTTTTTACTTTTTTTATTTTTTTCCCTTCTCTTCTCTCCTTTGCCCATTCCTTCGTCCCTATTTCCCCCTTTTTCTCTCTTTCTTCCCCTGTTTCTTCTTTCCCTCTTTTTTTCTTTTCTCTTTTTCTCTTCCTTTTTTCCTTCCCATTTTGGCTCCCTTCCCGATTTTATTGTGTGGTAATGTGTGTGTGGGGGGTTGCTCCTCCTCCATTGGCTACGCCAATGGTAGTGCGGCGTAAAAAATGGGTAATTTTAGCGACTTTTTCATTTGAGCCACTAAAGGGGGCACAACTTTTAAGGGGTCATGAAATTTTAGCCCTGGAAACCCGTTGTGGCAGGAAATATGGTCCTCCGGCTCACAGTCCGGGAACATTGTGAAAACAATAAGGTAATCCGATTCGTTGACTCTTCACGTAACAATTATTTCACGCGTTTATAATTTCCGTTGTCTTATATGGAGCCCCGACTATGAATCCTGCCGGACCTTCTCTCTTTCACACCTGGCATGATATTGATTTGGGCATTTTAGATTATTTAAAGATCCTTCACCAGCATTTAACTCTGCCATTAAGCCCTAAAAAAATGAAAAATACACGGTAGAAGTCGCTATTTTCCCACCACGCGGCGCGCGTTCCGTCTAAGTTCACAGGTTATTTTTAGCTGACTTTTTCATGTATCTATACCGGGGGGTCTTCATTTTTGCCTGTTCAATGGTCCAAGCATGCAGTTAGTGCTTTTAGAGAGCATTTAAAATACCCTTCAGCAGCATTTGACCTTGCTGCTGAAGGGCTACTTTAACATTAACATTAAGTCCCCAAGTAAAATGGAAAACACATAATATTTTTCACTCTCACGATGGCCATTTTTGACCCCCCCACCCCCCCCCGCAAACGATAGGAAGTACCATTAAAATGCTGATTATATCCCAGTTGAAATCCCACCAATGGTCAAAGTCTGTACAATACAAACGTCATAACGATCGCGTTGGTGAGCAAAATACACTGTTATAACAGCACTTCCAAAAGCAAGCGGTTTTCACCTATATTACCCAGTTTGCCCAAATGTTCACAACAATTTTGACGGGCTTGGTGCCATTTGAGCAATCGGAAAGGAATATTGAAATTTTCTTTTTTGTGACCGTACCCTTAGCTACCCCAAAAATTATCCCTGAGGAGAGTTTGACCAAAATCCAAGGTGTATGTGAACTCCTTTCCTATTGTTTGGGCATGAAAAACCGTATGATTCATTCACTAATTGTATATTTTGCGCCAATATGTTATAAAGGTCCAACGGTTCTGCAGATACAGTCGGTAGTAATTCGCTCAAAGGGCGTGAACCACCCAAAAAAGCATTTTCGTTTCGGCGTCAGTGGGATTAATGTTTTAAACCAAATTGATTCCTGGACCTTCAGATTCTGGATTCCTGAAGAGTTCGCTCCGGACATATATGCATACAAAACCACCCGGCAAAAAACAACCACCATAGCTACTGAGTAAGTTTTCTCATTGCCAATCTATTCCCTCTGTATTTTGCCATCCTTTAATAGTCTGTGTCTTCCTCGTCCCCCCTAATCATAAGAACTGTCCAATTAATGACCTTCACCTTTCATGTATTTCACATTCATACCTTGCACAAATCTGTACAGGACATCCCCCGTAGCCCTACATACACAGTCTGTGACAACTGCAGACATCTTGGGCAATTTATGCGGGTAAGAATCTAAAACACGTCCTGCCAGCAGGTTTGCCATTCATCCACTTGATAATCAAATTACCATCAGGACATACAATCCACCCATGACGTCATGATGGGCTTGAGTGTCTGGAGAGGCTTCTAATACGGGACCATATAGTTTGGCCCATCTTCTAAAGGGTTAGACAGTCCTCAACGATGGAGAGGAGAGAGAGGGTGAGAGAGAGAGAGAGATGTCACTTGTAGAGAGTTGTGCATTTGGCCTCGAGGATGTACCAGCTCTAAAACCTAACCACTCGCAAGAAGAGACCGACACAGCCCCTTTTTTCTGCACACCATACTGCACCCAAGTTTGAATCAGTTGAACTGATCCTCAGCCTGGCCTTCAACAATGACATTAGCTTCAATTTGTTTATGAAGTGTGGAACCCAAAACAAGACAAGGTACATCAAAGGCATGCATTCATATACAGTAATTGATGTGACTCTCTCAGCGCATTTGCTGCCAAAGGCAATGTTCTGGACTAGAAGCCCCTTAAATCCCACGTTTACAAATTTCAAAGTTCACATGTCGTGAACTAGATCACCCATCAAAGACGTGAACAACTTGGCCAGCTTCCTACATTGAGAACTGTCTGACCATTCATGCAGAGAGATGTTCCTTTGTCTAGTGGTTTCTGTTTCCCAACCACAGGTAGTGTCTGGAATGTGTTCCAGTAGCCCAGTCTGCAAAGAAACCTTAGAACGGCCTGATTTCTAGTTCTCAATATATTGAAACATCGCCATTCAGTCCACTGGGGATGTCAGCTTCAAGGTGGAATAGGCTCATTCACGTCAATACCAATAGATCCAATTACATGGTTGATAGTAAGTCTTTCGTTCCACAATGCAACTCTCTAAGCTCCTTAGCGACTGATTACGAGGTTGACATTGCTTAAGAAACTCTCTCTGGAATTAAGTGGTTGGCAGCTGGTCTCTGCCCGACATATGGTGCTTTACTTAGATCCTTGACAGCCTACGCTCTTGGCATGCTCGCTACAACTATGACGATGTCTGATGGGGCAATTCCTGCTAAAATGTACACGTTCTCCGTTGGTGTTTGACGAAGACTCTATGATAAGCCGGCAGAGGCATTTAATGCGAGTCAAGCTTATTGCCATGGTTATCTTTACCATACAGGGCATTGTTGCTCCAACATGGGCATACCAATAGATGTTCATTGTCTGTTGGTGCCGTTTCCACAACACCAGGGTTTTTTAGTGTCCTGAATCTTGCTTTCCAGGTAGGCTCTCACTTCTGCAAGGAACCCTGATCGGCCATTTATGGTTCTCAATCTGTTGAGCATCGGCCATCCAGCCCATGGGGAGTCGGCTCCAGGTGGAAGATTCTCACCAGGTTTCAATACCAGTAGAAATGTTATCCCTTAACTCCTTAGAGACTGATTCAAGAGGTCGGACGTTGCTCAGAAACTCTTGTCTGGATTTCAGGCGTTTGGCGGCAGGTCTCTGTCCGGACATAGTGAGTGCTTCCTCATTAGATACTTGGCATCTACGCTCTGCATGCTCGCTACACTACTACTGTTGGAGCAATTCACTTCTAGGATGTAAACGTTCTCCGTTGATGTTATTGCGTGATCATACTTACTCTAAGTCCTTCTTGAGTGGGTCGATAAGAATGGCGAGCGGTTCCAACTCCTATGTAGACCAGGTTATCGCATTGCGCCAGGGTGTTTCCATACCAGTTAACTTAAGACTGACGTTTTGGCTTCACGGTTGCTAAGATGGAAAGCACACACCTGTCTCTTGGAACAATTTGCACGTAGGTGGTTTCCTCCCCCGTAGTAATTAGGAGTTCATCCAAAGCTTTGGAGAGTCTCTCTTCAACAATTAAAGTCTGCCATCTTGTGCGCTAATTCCAAATCATCTGCATAGATAAAACGACAGGTTCCTGCCTCCTAGGTTGGTCGTTGGTATGATGTTGAACAGGCGCATGTGCGAGCACACTCCCTTGCGTATCCATTCTTGAGCCTATTCCATCAGCTCTTCTTTGCGCTCCTAGCTGAAAAAGAACTCATGTTTTGCCAGCTACCAAACAGCTATCTGGTTGGATAATCTTCAAGAGGACTAGAGTGGCAATACTTGTAATGAGAACTTTGTGAGTTGGTCAATAGCTATGTATAATGCGGTATGGTATGTATTGTTACCAGATAACAGATTGATAGCGATATTGCTAATGACTGTCAAAAATGGTAATTCATGGGCAAAATGTGCATAAAATATTTAAAATAACTACTGAAACACACTATAATTGTAGTGCAAGAATGGATCATCAGATATTATGTATGAAAAATAAGAGGTTTAAAACTAATACGGTGAGGTATTAGTATTCTTTGTTGTCAGATCTAGGAGCAATTTGTGATCAATATCGCTAACACAATGTCGATTTTACGAAAATGTGTCACATTTTCAAAGTTGCACCTGAAGACATTATTACCAGGTTACAATACACAACCATGCATTAAGTGACACACACTTCACGGGAAGAATGCGGTCTTTCACTGAATGGCAATCAATATGCCTAATCCTTTTACTGCAACTTTTAAAAAGGGAGAAAGTTTCTTTTAATGGGTGTTGTGTTGCCAATATTGATCGCAATGGGGCAACGGAAGAAAACAAACTATTGATAAAATTTTATGTTTTTGTGCAAAGACCAATGGTTTGTAACATATGGGGCATTTAGACATGCTGCGTTACTTTTTTTGGGGTCTTTATGAAAATAAGGTTTATTAAAGTAGATGGACATGAATTCATTTTGGTTGTTTTTAATCAAACACCTCATTTTAGAAGTTTTGAACCTAAAATATTTCTTCGAGTCTGGACATAGCCGACACTAGTTATCGCGCAATTTCAATGGCGGCCATTTTGTTTATTCAAATTTACTTGCTTAAGTTGTCACCTTGGAAGTCTTGCATACATACATGTTTATAGTTATATTTGAGCAACAGTGTAATTATAAACTTTAGAGTAGTGTAAAGTTCATCCATACGATACCTTGAATGTTGAAGTCAAATTCTCAAAATTTACGAAAATGGCGGCCATTTTGGATTTATGCAAATTAGGTTTAATTAAGAATGTATGTATTTGACTTCTGGTTAAATGTTAACATTTTTTTACCAAAATAATCCTTCTACAAGACTTGAATCTTGGAGCAAAATGTTAACATTTTTTTACCAAAATAATCCTTCTACAAGACTTGAATCTTGGAGCAAAATGTTAACATTTTTTTACCAAAATAATCCTTCTACAAGACTTGAATCTTGGAGCAACTTGAATGGCGGCCATTTTGTTTATGCAAATTAGCAGGCTTAAGCTACTACTTTGGAAAGTCTATCATGCAGAAATTATTTAAGTTGAAGTGTCTTAACAAGTTGGAAGTACTCTCGTTTTGCCACTCTATATGGTACCCATATGTCAAATATCACCTCGTGGCCCAAGCACTAATATAGGTAAGATAGAGTGTGATCCCAAAGTGATGGAGGGGGGGCTGGCAACCACCCCTTTTTTGGGAGAAAAGTACCAACATGCCTAGTACAACACAGGAATATTACAGACACTTAGCTTTAGATAGCTATGGTCCTCCTCTTTCCATTGATACCGAAATGAGTACCAGCATGCCTAGAATTACGCCCGAGTTTTATATATGGCCATGCGCTTTAAAATCGCCACCCACAAAGGTGGTGACGTTGCGTATTTCCGAATCATCCTCTTCTTTATTCATGATATCTCTGCCAAACAAACAGATGTTGTATTGCTTTTAGTCTTGTTTTTTAACTAATGAATGGCATTAGTATACCTGCGAATAAGAAATATTTATCATTGAAAATGGTTTAGTTCTGGTTGATTGAATTGGGAACAGTCGAGGTGGTGGCGGCGGAGGCGGCGGTGGTGGAAGCGTTGTGTACAAACTCCATGGGAAATCAAGAGTCTTGGTGTGTATGCGGATTCAAATCATTGTATCTTTGTCAAACGTTGGTCTGTATATGCATGGCTGGTCTCAAATGAAAGCTTATTTATTCCTTATTAATTCCAGATAAATAATGTCATTTAGTGGTGTATGTAAGGTACTCATTGCAAACATTAAGGAACATTAACACCAAGTTTTCCCCATTCGCAACATACTAAATCACAATTTTTTCAGATGTGACATGACTTGTTCACTTAGAATTATTCAACCTAATAATAGCAAAAGTACACATTTTTAAAAAGCTAATAACCCAAAGAAATCGAAATATATGATTTAATTTAGTGTAGTGTGATACCCTTAAGAAAATATGTTCAAAAATATTCGCACAAAACATGATTTTCATATTTGGTAAGTGTAAATTTTTTCGCACCTGTATAACGCCTTGCCATAACTATTCAAATTTGTATATTTTATTAAAGTTTATATTATGCTATGTCCTAATACCAATTTATTTCTGAGGTTATATTTTTATCGTTTAAGTAAATTTCGGTATTTTTTAGCCACCCTACATATAGTCTTTATTTTGCTGTTGATTCAGATTCCTTAGATCATTAGCTTTCAGAAAATCTATACTTTTGTTGAGGTAGGATCTATACTCTTGGAGATAAGCTAACTTGGAGCTTGATAGGTGTCTGCTTTTTGGAATTGATTCATGCAACGCGAACGGTGGCGAGTTCAAAACGCATGGCCATATTCAGGTCGTTTGAGTCAGTAAAATTGCAAAATATCAATTTTCCACCCTATATCCAGTTCTTTTCATAATTTCCTCAACTTATGACGTCACTATGGAAATGTTGGTACTTATTTTGATACCAATGGAAAGAAGAAACTCCAAGCTATCCTGTGTAACAAATTTATACCAATCGGTTGTTCAGTACGAAAATCACAGAGGGTGAAAGGTAGACGTAGTAAGATAGAAGTTCGCGCACACATCCCGAAGGCTGTCGAAGGCTTTTTCTATCGATAAATTTTAGTTTATTAGGACCTAAGCCAATAATTTTGGAGGGTGTGCAGAATTTGGTGCAGTGGCATTTTTGAAAACCCAATATGGCTGCCACCATATCCAAAATCACTCAAAATCTCTGAAGTATTCCTTAGAAAGACAAATGTTTGGCTGTACTCCGGTGTTTTTAAGCGCGAGAAAAATGTTAGTAATGCAATTTGATCATTACATTGCCACAAAAATTCAATATGGCTGCTCAAAAGTCAAATATGCGCTCAGAATCATTGAATTGGTCTTAACTCTTTCAGAATATCTATTTATGTTATAAAGAAATCATCCTGAAAACCTAAAACATGTTCTGCATGTATTCAAAATCTGTTACCAGTGAACACACTCTGCAAGTGTTAGATTCAAAATTCAAGTTAATTTTATTTCCACATACAATGACAACATTAACAAAAATATAGCATAAACACATAGTATATTAAAACCAAAAGGCCAAGAAAGGCCAGAAGCGGTCACCCCAAAATGAAAAACTTAACTTGATCCTATAATAACATTTAAACATAAAAGAAAAGAAACTATATGATACAATCAAACAAAGGAAACACAAACAGCAAGGTCCAAGGAAAATATTTATAGTTAAATTTCCTGATGAATGATAGCATATTTATACTTTTTTTCTGAATTCCTTTAAATTTGTAACGTTTTTGTGTTTTTCTGGAATTGAGTTCCAAAGACTTGGTCCACATGATCTGACTCCTTTAGAAGTAAATATAGTTTTCTTTTTCTGCAGGTCATAATTCTTTGCATGTATCGTTTCATAGTCATGAACATTGCATCTTATATTGAAATAGTCATTGAAAATAGGTGGAAGGTTAATAGTTGACTCTTTATATATAAATATTCCCAGTTCTAATTTGAAAATTTCATATCCCACCTGGGCACCATGGGAGAACAATGTTTGTCTTTGAATGGTCTCCCCAGGTTGTAAATAAAAACGAATAATTAAATAAATATAGAGCTCTCCAAACAATGGCTTACTATGACTTCTGAAGTGAGCATTACAATTATTTCGGAGTGCCCGTTTTTGTATATAGTTTAAACACTTTATCCAGATATGTCTTACACGAATTACCCCATACTAATATTCCACAATTTAAATACGGTAGGATACGCCAGCTGGAAATGGTCTTTGAAAAGTTACAGCTATCCACAGAAGAACTGGAAAAAGCCTGCGCCAAATGGGGAATGAAGATCAACCCATCTAAATGCAAGATCATGTCCGATGACCCAAGAGACATCACCCTTAACCAGACACCCATTGACAAAGTAAATGATTTTGTCTTTCGTGGAAGTAATGTGCCTTCGGTTAAGGAGGACATCAAGAGGCGTACAAGACTGGCAACATGGACATTCGGTAGACTCAAGAATATCATCTGGAGCAATCATGACATCCCAAGATCGCTCAAAGTCAGAATATACCAGTCTCTTATACTTCCTATTGCCACCTATGGAGCAGAGTCCCTGGGTATTATTGCGCAAGGCAGACTGCCAAAAGCTAGAAAGCTTTGAGATGAGATGTCTCCGGTCCATCCTAGGAGTGAACCTTCTGGACAAAATTAGAAATGATGAAATTAGACAGCGTCTGAACATCACATGCACCATCACGGATGCAGTCGCCAGGAGACGGCTGAAGTGGTTTGGACATGTTGTCAGGATGCCGGAACACAGATTACCATACCAAGCCTATACGTAAGACTTCAACAAGCGTAGGAAGCCAGGTCGTCCACCAGCAAGATGGAAGTACCAAATCCCCAAGGACACAGGCTTGGACCTCCAAAATGCCGAATCTATTGCAAAGGGCAGACCAGAATGGAGGAGAATTACTCATGAGAGAGCACACCCCGTCCTATGCAGTTAAGTCAAGTAAGTCAAGGATAAGTGTGCATTGTAAGGAAGGCAATTTACGTTTGGTATAAAGTGTTTAAAAGTTTGTTCAGCATACCAACATTTCTAG
This sequence comes from Ophioderma brevispina, assembly GCA_023653785.1. Classification (NCBI taxonomy): domain Eukaryota; kingdom Metazoa; phylum Echinodermata; class Ophiuroidea; order Amphilepidida; family Ophiodermatidae; genus Ophioderma; species Ophioderma brevispina. Next base: position 26,168 of record JAMKCH010067610.1, on the reverse strand, counting down.
ATATAGTTTTAGAGATAGCACTGATATGTTCCTTCCAGGTTAAATTATCGTCAATTATAACACCTAGGAATTTAGTTTTATTTAGCCTGGTAAGATGTGTACCATCAAATGTAATTGTAATATTATTTTCATATTTGGCAGTGTTTTGGCGGGTACCCATAATCATAAAATTTGTTTTACTAGCATGACAGGTAGTTTGTTCGCTTTGAACCAATTTGTAACTTCTTGGAGCTCCCTGTTTATTATATCAACCTTACTTTCGATTTTGTTATTTGAATACAAAATAGTAGTGTCATCTGCAAAAAGTATAAATTCCAATATTGATGATGTATTTATAATATCATTGATATATAATATAAACAATAGAGGGCCTAATATTGAACCTTGGGGTACACCACATCTTTTGTCTTTTAGATCAGATGTACATGAATTATAAAATACAAATTACTTTCTATTTAAAAAATAATTTTTGAACCATTCCAATGCAACTCCTCTAAAACCATAATATTCCAATTTACAAAGTAAAATGTTATGATATATTGTATCAAACGCCAAATCAGACAAATTATAAGTATATACCAACGGTGGTTTCATTACATTCTACTGCACTGTTAGTTTTATCTACTAATTCTATAATAGCCATGTAAGTTGAATGGTTCTTTCTAAAACCAAATTGTTTGTTATTTAGAATGCTGTATTTGTTCATATGTTTTACACATTTATTGAAAACAAGTCGTTCGAGTATATTAGAAAAACAGGGCAAAATCGAAATTGGTCGGTAGTTTGAATAAATATCGGCATTATCATTATTTAACACCTCAAGCACGCATTTCGAACACATCAAGACACGTCAAGTGTTCTGCACATTTTGCAGTGTAGATACATGATTCTAGCGTCTATATGTACGCTTTATGCTTTTTACTTATGAGTTAATATACAATTTCCAAATTCAAGATGGCAGCCAATATGGACACCTTTAAAGATATTTAAAACCTATATGTGATGTGATCTGGGAAAACCCGCCACATGGTGAGAAATTTAAATTTTGAGTTTTTTACTATCACTGCAGAGTTTGAAATATTAAGTTTCCATAACTGTTTACTTCTTTCTTCTTTGATACACATGTCAAAGTTACGCCTCATACAATCTGACAAAAAATAAAGTACAATATAACAGATTTTAAGCTATTTTCCTTATTTTTTCAAAACTGTCCTGTGCGACATGTGGCGGGTTTTCCCAGATCACATCACATAAAAATATCGGTATTATATGAAGTTACATCAACCAATTATTATTTTAAAGGTGTAAAATAAGGTATGGGATAGGCATTTGACCATTTTGCATTGACATTCTTATCTGGCATTTTGGTTTGGTTAACATGCAAAAATGTTAGGATTTGGACCAAAAAGGCTGCATTTTTACCTTCATAAAAAACCTATAAATTACGATACATCTGTATCGCATTTAGCTATAGCATCCAAAATTACGATCAAAGTTTAAACTAAAGTATGCGATGTATGGCTTTGAACATTACAAACTCTATCTGGTATTGTTGCTTTGACAACATGCTTAAAATTCAAAATGACGGCCAATATATGATGAATATATGACCAAGCTGTAGGTTTAAAGATCTTAAAAGGCCACCATATTGGCTTCCATCTTGATTGGTAAGCATGTTAACACACTAGAAATGTCAGATATGAGTTTCGTCTGGGTATAGATTGAATGATTTCGGGTCATATTGCATTTCGGAGTGGCCATATTGAATTTGGTGGTTATGTTCTGATCAGATCATATCAAGAACCCGTCGAGTAGATTCCTCGTGATTTAAAACCTGGATGTAGAGCATAACATTATGGCCATTAGAATGAATTTGAGAGTGGTGGCGGCCATATTGGATTTCTAGAAAATGCCATTGCACGAAATTTTGCCCACTCTCCAGAAATTATTGGCTTAGGTCCTCATAGACTAAAATCGATCGATAGAAAAAGTCTATACTCCATTTCCACCCTGCGCCCACAATTCCTCCTAACGAGGGTTAAAACATGATAACAATGATAAAGCCAAAAAATAAATGGTTTGTATCAAAGCTGACGCGCGCGTTTGTAAATTTCGCAGTAAATTCAAAACAAGTTATGCGAAACTTTTTTTTTTTATTTTTTTCAAAAACAATTGTTGAACTCCGATTTTTGTTGAAACTAAAACACCCGATTCAAGCGATCTCCAGCTCTCTGCATTGAACAGATTCATGCCTGTCAACTAGTACGATTTCGCCGTATTTTGTCCGTTTTCCGAGTCCCTAAAGTGCTAAAAAATGTACGAGTATGATTTCTGAATATCTCGATCGACTTTTAAAAAATACAGAAAACAGATTGAAGTAAATAATTTGCCAGAAATGTCCATAGATATTTGACCAATAAAGTTCTGAATTTTGTCCATAATAACCCCATCTTTTGAATGATATTTTTTTCTTAAAATTGGCCAAAAACTTCACAAATTGGAAGCAATATCAAGTGATGAAAACCCCGACTTATATTCCCCACAACGCTCACTGATACCAGCATTTGTTGTTATGCTGTTTCAATTGATAGCCCTATTATGTATGGCATCAAGCACCAGTTTATTATTGTGTAAGAGACTGTTTTGTGATTCGCGACAGTATTTTTCAACAACACCGGCAGGGTGAAAGGTAATCGCCCAGTTAATGTCAACAGTTTTAGTCTTTATTTTAATAATTTTTTACACTTTTCATATTTAACTCTTTCTGAATTGAAATTTTAGGACATTTCAAGTGTATAAGTCATCAATTTATTTTGTGTTCTCACATTACTGTACTTGGATTGAAACATTAAATGCCCAGTTAATGAAGAGTTGAATGATAGTCTTCTGAAGTCATCAAAATGCATAAGAAAATACAAACTTATTTACTCTCAATATAATTGTTTGTTCACTTCTGTAAAATACTGAAAAGATATATAGAATAGATCCATTCCTCTGATCAGCTCCTAGAGGACCACCTAATTGCCCGAAATGGAGCTTTGTTGAAGTTTGGGTCCAACAGTACACTTACACTTCAGTACACTTCAAGTGCCTTCAATGCAGGCATACTGACTTATGGACATTTTTTTATCTCCACTTAAAGCAGCACTGGCACATTTTCACAAAATATGAAATTTCTTCAATTTGCTCTCAAATGATAGTCTAGGCCATTGAAGAACAGAGATATATTTTACACATAAAAATAACATACCCCAAAACAGATAGGGACATTGATATGAGGAATAAGACATCTAGGTAATTTTGTAAGGCCAACGTTTAAAATTTCCATATTCCCACTAACTTTAATATCAACAAATGTGTAAATTCCATGACTATTTTTGACTCGTCTCACTGATATTAAACCACAAAGATTATAGACCGATCAAACAGTGGGCATAGCGTTGGAAAATGCAATCGGATGCGTGTGTCTGTGTTTAAACGCCATTTTCGTCGTCTGCTGATTTAAACGGGTCGCCGGCGACGTTAAATTATAAAATCGTTTTCTGTTTTACCCCTAAGGACAGCTGCTTTGGTCCTTAATCATTTCGGGTGAGGGCTTTTGTATATGAAAGCCTTACGCATGCAAAAATTCGATTTTGAAAAATCTTGAGGGCGCACTATTTTTCAAATGTGCCAGTGTCTCTTTAAGTAAAATACTGAAGGCTAATAATAGATAGATCCTCGCCTCTGACCACCTAACTGCCAGAGCTTTGTTGAGGTTTGGGTCAGTCCATTTATCGTATTGTGTGAACTGTTTTGATCAGAAAGACTTTGATATTTTATGAGTGAGCGAATGGAATTAGGACCCCCCACTTAAAACCCCCATAAAAAAAAAATGCGCGTACCGCATTAGTTTTAAAAAAAACTCATCAGCTTTGAGACAAACTCTATATTTTTTTGGCCTACTTCTTAGGTGCACATCCCCCCATACACTTAAGTGTGTTAATTATTTGTCAACAACTACAGCGTAGATATCATGAACAATGGAATTCATAAACTTTGTGCATTTTTGTGTAAATTTGAAAATGAATTTGTGTAATATATCAATTTTGAAATTGTTGGTATCATTGTTTCCAACAATCAATTAAATTTATACCGTGCTCAGTCATTCTGCTTCTGCTAATGATTTCATATCAATTAAATTCCAGCAATAAAAACGGAGCAGGACTTCAGTGTGATTTATATCCTCGTACATGACCTGGTTTATATTTTTGCTTAATTGCCGCGGTGCCTAATAAATATTTCTAAAAAATACAGCATGGGTATTATGAAAATGGAATTCATAAACCTCATAAAGATGCTATAAATGAGAAAAAATCTATAAACCGACAGGGGGAAGGTCGGATTTATTTGCATCCCTGTGTACGGCAATTCGAAAAATTAGCTATCTATAGATGAGGTGACATGTGACGTCAACGCCGGGCAACGAACAAGCACTGCCCAGCAGTATGCGTGAGCACCTGCAGGACTTGTGCTTTTAAAATTCGCGCTCATCAGGCGTGAATAAGACGAATTGAAATGCTGTAACTGGTAATGGGCAAATGTTTCGCACCTCTAACATGTCAGTAACCATGTGCTAACTTGTGTTTGTAAACATTGATGTCACCTCATCTATATAAATACTCAGTAAACAATAGGTTTCCTAATGGTGTTAAAGCTCATGATACGGTAATTTTTCTGTCATAACTGAGCGAAAACCGTTTGATGCAAAAGTTCAAAAGGGACTTAATTTTAAAAATACTTTTTACAATTGGAGTTGAGTTTTTAAGTCTAAAAAAGGTTTTGTCACTTATTTCAGTCTCGTTAGACTTCAAAATAAATCTAAGGAATTAAGAGAGACCTGAAAACCATCAGCGTCATTATTTCACCTGACAAACAAGTATTTAATCCCGGTATTTATTTTATGGTCCATAGTTAATACGCAGGTCAGGTGGACCTACTTCCAATTTCCAAACACTTAACTGATGCCATTTTCCATGGCAGTTATGTATATGACCTTATTAATATTATGTGCAGGTATTTGCTTGATTTCAAGAACTTCGTCGTCGTCACCTTATTCCTCTTTTATGTAGTGTCGATGGCCGTGACTACTCCTCTCACTTTTCCTAGTTATGCAATCCTTGATTCTAAGATCACCATTTACACAGGCCATCCACCTTCGCTTCAGCCTTCCTTTCTTCTTCGTTGGTTGAACCTCCATTCCCACCACTCATTTACTAACATATTCCTTGTAACAATTTAACCATTTCTTGTATAGCACAGCCCAAAATCATCACAACACCATATCATCACATTCACAACACAATAGAATCATTAGCAAAAAAAAAAGCATACGCAGGGACGGTTGATGCGCTAATACGTCCACAATTATATCAAAAAGATAGGGCTCAAAGAAGAACCCTGATGTAAACTCATCTTAAAGGGACATAATGGCATGAAAAAAAATGACATAATGAAAAGGACCCTTACTGAAATCACTTCTACATTTTACATTCTGTAAAAACAGTAAATACAGGAAGAGTTCCAGGGGGAGGTGGCAGTTTTTGGCAATTTCTGGAACAGAAAAGCAAGGTGTTCACCTCCCTGACAGAATTTACAGTGTATCTAGCATGTTTTGCGACACAATTCAAAAGCATTCAGATCGGGATTCAGGCATTGTACTTTAGGTTTGTAGTAAGATATTGATCTGGCAAGCGAAAGATGGATTAGCCGGGATAATAGCACATGTACAATAGCAATGGTCTGTGAGCTGATGACAACATGCTTTTCAAGTTTGGTAAATGCTGGCAGTAATGTCAGCATCCTTGTTCCAGAAATTGCCACAAACTGCCACCTCCCCCTGGAACTCTTCCTGTTTTTACTGTTTTTACAGAATGTAAACATCCAAAACTCGTAGAAGTGATTTCAGTAAGGGTCCTTTCATTATGTCAATTTTTTTCATGCCATCATGTCCCTTTAACTGAAATCTTGCCTGTAGACCCACTTGTGCTGAAATCTTGTCTGTCAAACCTAAACCAATCCTCACCTGAGTTCTTGCCCCCGCTCATACATTATTTCAATTATCACTTAGTATAGCATCGGAGTGAGTGTGGATAATAACTACAATGAACATGAATTATTTTGGTTACTTGCACTACGCTACGTCTCAATTGGCTTATTGGGTGAAATACACAAAGCGGTTCCCCTGATAAGCAACACTAGAAATACAATTTCAATGTAATTTTAGAATTGCCTAGACCGTGCTACAACTCCCTAATGTCTAAAACGGCTAATATTATTGGGTATTCATATGGTTATTGTTATATTACCCTCAAAATTTTGATTAAAATATTATTTTCTCAATTTATTTGAGAAAAGTTTTCTCACGGGAAAAGTACTTTGTTTACTATAAAGAGGGAAAGGGGAATATCCCTAGAGTTGTTTGTACAAGCTGCATCTGTTAGATTGCACAATAAGGGAAGTGGGGAATTCCCCAAGATGTAAACTTAGTAACTGAGTCAACTTGTTTCTGCTTTAAGATCAAAACATTGCAGAATCTAGGTAATTCCCCCATAGAGTTATATATGTGAAGTGATGTAATTCAGGTGATGTAATTTATGTGAATTCCAATTGGTCAGCTAGTGCAAGGTTATGTTTATGCATGATGATGATGTAATGATTATTGTTAGAAAGGGGAATCTAGCTGTGTGATGTTAAATAGTACTTGTGACTGAAGGACCGAGGCCAGCAGTTGTAATCAGGAGCTAAACCAGAGCTCTGGACGGCCCTTTTATGGCAAAAGGGCGTAACTTGAGTTACGCCCTTTTGCCTTGAAAGGGCCACCCTGCAAACCAATGCATTATGGGATACATTTTTCTTTTTAAATGTTGAGCCTAAGTAGTGGAGCTATACAGTATAATTATAGCTAGTTTTAATCTACAAAAATGGTAGATTTGAGTTCTACATCTAGTGCCAGGTTTTAATACTTTGGATGCCGCCGGATCTTGATAGCTAAATTGTCTGCTGTCGTCTTTTTCAGTTTTTGGAATCAAAAGGGATTCCAGTGTGTGGTCCTATATGAGGACATAGCGACAGACTGATTGTGAAATAATACCTGGATTTTATTATTGTGGAACATTAGTGTCGTCGAGGGAAAGCCCGTCGTCTTGAACTGCTGGACAAAATTACCTTCAAGACTCAGAAGATTTCACATGGAATATACCATGGATACATATGTGAACTTATGCGCTGTCAGTTTGGAGTCTTCGCTGTGAGGACACATCATCGTTGAACTGCAACGCTTTCAACACAGGACACTAGTAAATCCTAAGTAATCTTAACTAATTGTGTGTAATTATATATGTAATGTTGTTTTGGACATACCAAATTCTTGAACCAATTACAAATCATTAAAATCTGTTATATAAAATTTAGATCACTTGTGCACAAGGCTCATCTGTTTATGTTTGAAAGTTATTTCTGACCTTTGACGCATACGAGACGTCATAACAGAATTGGGGGCTCGTCCTTGGGAATTGAATTGAGATAAATTTGAGCCTTATTGTTCAGAATTTTACACATTAAAAGTGTGAATAATATTGCAAACATTGTGCACATTTTGGCATACAAAATTTTGTGTGTATTACATGTACTACCATTGTAGTTTGGTTCAAGTTAGTATATTGTGTTGTAGAGTATGGCCACAATGGAGTTTAATCCAGAAGAGTTCATTGGGCAAATAACTTGGGAGAAGTTTGAAGAGCTGAGAAGCCTGAGTTAATGAAACTAGCCAAGCATTTAGGACTTGAGGCAAAACATGCTATGAGAAAGCAAGTGATCAAAAATAATTTGATTGGAAAGTTTGTCCAGGAAGATGTTTGGGATAGTTCATATTTGGATAGGATAGAAGAAATTCTGGAACAGGGCAAAAGTGATGCATTCAAGTTAAAAGAACTTGAAATTCGAAAGGAATTGGAAATAGAATTGAAAAAGATGGAAATGGAACAAAAACAGAAAGAAATGGAGCAAAACCAAAAAGAAAAGGAAATTGAATTAGAGAAAGAAAAATTGCAAATGCAACAAAACAAAAAGAAAAGGAATTTGAAATAAAAATGCAAAATGAAATGAGACAAAAAGAGATGGAATTACAACAGCAAATGGATATGAAAAAGAAAGCGCTTGAAGCTCAGTTAGAGTTAGAAAAATTGAAACAACAGGCTAGCTCGTCAGACTCTTCCAATCCCTCTGGTTTCGATGCGGCGAAAATATTCGCCTGGTTCCAAAATTTCAGGAACAAGAAGTAGACAAATACTTCTTACACTTTGAGAAATTGCCAATAGCTTGAAATGGCCCAAGGAATATTGGACCTTGTTGCTACAGTCAGTGTTCATTGGTAAAGCCCGAGAAATATATTCGGCCATGTCATTAAACAGATGTAGTGATTATGACGAGGTTAAGCAGGCAGTGCTCAAATCATATGAATTGGTGCCAGAGGCATATAGACAAAAAATCAGGTCTTGTCAGAAAAAGGATGACCAGACCCATGTTGAATTTGCCCGTGTAAAGGAACAAATGTTTGATCGCTGGCTTCTCTCAAAAGAAGTCGGGCAAAATTTTGGTCAACTTAGGGAGTTGATGTTAGTTGAAGAGTTCAAACAGTGTCTACATCCAGATATCAAAACACATCTGGATGAAAACAAAATTGACAGTTTGCGTGAAGCAGCCTTAAAGGCCGACGACTATGCTTTGACTCACAAATTAAGTAATACTAGTAGGCCTAGCCATGAATTTACTAGGTACAACAAGTACAACAATAAGTCGGGTTCTAACAAAACATCTCATGGTAGCACTCAGGAGGGGAAATCCCAGTCAGGTTTCCATGAAAAAGGGAGTAAAGAAAATACTGGTGCTAATCAAAAACATGGGATGGGACCAAAATCACAGTTCACCTGCCATCACTGTAAAAAGCCAGGACCTACAAAAGTCACGGGTGTTTGGGATATCATGGCTATCCACTCAAAATGGAGAAGCCAAAAGTGAGTCAACACCGATCGGTTTTGCAGTTACTTTGAGTCAAAAGTTCAATTCTTCTGTAAAAACAAGAAAATCATACAAAGGGAATTGACACAAGAAAAGTAAGGGATGACTTTAACCTTTGTGTTAGAGGGATTTGTGTCACTTTCAGGTGAATAGTTTTAGACCAAAACCCCTTGAATCATTCCGGGACACGTCCTGCGCGCAGTCCTGATATTGGGAAGATGCACTTCCATTTGCTATTGAGAGTTCCACAGGAACTAGAGCATTGATTCAGGGGATATAGTTGGATTGTATTAGCGTCCCTCTCACAAAATGAATTTGAAACAGACTTGGTTTCTGAACTGTCCCCAATTGGTGTTAGACATAACCCCCAGTTAGGGGTTCCATGTTGTTATGGAATGATTTGGCAGGGGAAAGTACTCCCAGAGCCCATAGTTTCCCGGTGCCCTGTACAGTGGATAATTTGATGAGGGAAAAAATAACATTTCCCACATGTCATAACTAGGTCAATTACTAGAAAAGCCTCACAGGAAAACATTGATCATGTGAATGACAAAATATCCTGTCTAGAGGAAGAGCGTCCAGGATCTGGTCCCAAATTTAGAGGATACTTTTCTCTCAAGATTAGAGGAATTTGGGAGGCCATCTTCCCTCTTTAGGGGGAGACTAAATTCCCTATTAGTGAAAATCCAGCCCTGACACAAACAAAGTGACAAACAAGCGTGGTAAACAATGAAAATCCAGCTACTGAGCATGATAGAGTTAGTGACTGTAAAGGATACCCTTTAATCCATGAAAGCTTGGTAAATGAGCAGCACAGTGACCCAACACTTAGAAATAGGTGAGGGGAGGCATGACGCAACAGGGAGCCGAGCAAAGTTCGTATGTTTTCTACAAACAAAATGGTGTCCTCACGAGAAAATGGCGACCAACCGATGCACTTGTAGATGAAGGAATGGAAGGTCGTTCATCAAATTGTAGTGCCAAAGGTATCCATAGGGAAGTGAAGGCATTACCCCTATAGTCCCAGGGCAGACATTGGTGTGAGAAAAACACATTACAAGAATTAGAGTCATTTTTGTGGCCTACACTCAGAAAAGACGTGTCTGAGTATTGTAAGACTTGTCACACATACATGTCAAATGGTGGGCAAGCCCAATCAGAAAAATTCCTACTGCTCCCTTGCAACCAATACCTGCAGTTGATGAGCCATTTAGAGGGTCTTAATAGATGTGTAGGACCACTTCCAAAATGCCAGTCATGAAATCGTATTTACTGACCATCATGTGTGCTTCCACACGTTTCCCTGAGGATATACCACCCTTGAAACTATTCGGGCACAGAATATGGTGAAAGCTCGAACACGTTTTTTCCACCCTAGTGAGTCCTTCCAAAATCATTCAGTCTGATCAGGATCAAATTTCATTTCAGTTTTGTTCCAACAAGTCATTGACCAGTTGTGAATTTCCGCATACAGTTCTTCAGCATACCACCCAGAATCCCAGCGGGCCCTAGAAGGTACCACCAAACATTGAAAACAATGATCAAAACTATTGTTTTGAATTGAGAGTGATGGGTGAGGAGTTCATCTCCCTGGTGATTATGCTACCAGGGAGGCTGTACAAGAGTCACTAGGATTTAGTCCATTTGAGTTGTGGTTTGGTCTTAAAGTGAGGGGACATTGAAACGACTGACAGAAAAGTGGTTGTGGTTAAAATTCTGATGTGAATTTGTTAGAGCTATGTGTCTCAATTCAGAAACATGCTCCAGGACCACAGAATTGGCCAAACAAATCTCACATAGCCAGGCCAAAATGAAAACATGGTATACAAAATTGGTCGAGAGTATTCAAACCGGGTGACAAAGTTTTGGCACTTTTTCCAATACAGGGCAATCCTTTGCAAGCCAAGTATTCTGGACCATATGAAATTGAGAACAAAGTGGGAGACCTTGACTGTGTGATCAAAACACCAGGTAGACGTAAAAGTCGACAATTATGTCACATAAATATGCTCAAAAAGTATAATGAAAGAGATGAGAACGTTAAGCCTGTGTGTGTGGTGTCATCCAGAGTTAGTGATGAGTGTACAAATGATAACATCACAGAGTCAGAACCTGAACAAGACAGCACTGTAAACACAGAAAATGATTATGGTGTCAAATTGCAAAATTCTGACATACTTGCCAATTTAGACAAGAAATTAGGTCATCTCCCAGAAAGTCAACAAGGTGAATTGAAAGAGTTAATTCATGAGTGGGAAAACATATTTCCTGATGTACCCAGTGAGACACATGTCATAACTCATGACATTGATTTTGGCGTTTCAGAGCCAACCAAATTGCAGCATCTCAGTGAGCCGAGTAGAAGTGAGATTGGAAATTCAGATCCAGTCAAACTGCACTTTGAGGACATATGTGACCTATATGAGGACATAGCGACAGACTGATGGTGGTATAATACCTGGATTTTATTATTGTGGAACATTATGTATTAAGCCAAACAGAAACATTACAAAAAAAGTAATGGTTTTTTACATATTATAGAAGCTTTGATTGGTAATTAGGCCTACTGACAAGTTTCAAGTCAGTTACAGTTTCGTTATTGCATTTATTACACACACTGATACTATGCGTAAAGAGTATTGCAAATACAGAAAACAAATTATATCAAAAAATGACTGTATTGTACCAGGAGTTCTTGGCAACTCTTTACGTAATTATTTTCAAAGTTATTATTTTCAAGCACATTCCAAAAATTGTCTCAAATTGTATGTTTTATGTTTTAAACATTTAAGTAATCAATGCTATTACTGAAAAAAAAATCTTGCCAAACACACTTCTTACGTTTCTCCACAGTATGCACACCTACATTTTGTGCAGCAGAGGAATAGGGTTTATTAATCCCGTTACAGGAGAGGAGATTTAACACTCTCAATTTCAAAGATAGTCACCTGTAAATAATGTCTGTTTACTGTGATGTTATATTACGCCTCCACTAGTTGTAGTAGTTGAGTGTCACTCTCGACTATTTGGAAGTACAGACCAATGCTCGAAATAACCTTTAGTCGTGACACAAATCAAGCCCATAATTTGTATATCCATACAGGTTTTGTTGTTAGACCACCATAAGACATCCGTTCCTGAAGATCGGCTCACCCCGTGATCGAAAGTGAGGGCATGGAAGAAAAGATAAGAAGGAGCCACAACCCCTACTTCCAACCTCCGATTTTAATCTGTTTATCCATTCCCCGCACAAAAGGGAAGGATTCACCGCGACCCTTTGATCAAATCCCCTCCTCTGCCGCAAATCGATGATCGGCCGCGATAAATCATTACTGGAGAATGTTTTGAAAACTCTTTAAGAAAGCACACGTAACGTTTAAAAGTTGTATTGCAGTCTTCAACAAATGTTTCCGGCTGTCTCCGGTGTGTATTTGTTGCTGTTTTCGTTAAATACGCAGTTTTTTGTACATCGTTATAATGCGTTCAGCGTTAGTGCCGCAAGACTGCCCCCGTGTGCGAAATACAAAAAAGAATTTTTTGGCAAAAAAAAATTTGACTATTAAATTTGAACGTGTTGACCGGCGGGGAGGAGGGGGTCTTGGATTTTTCGTTGGGTACCCATGCTCGTTATCAGGAGTTCTGCAAAGTGAACCCCTAACGGGACCAAATTTTCGGATAAAATATACCAGGTGTGGCAGGCGATATAGTCCTCACGGCTCAAACAGTCCGGGAACAATGGTGAACAATAGGGCAATCGATTCAGTTAAGTTGACTCTTCACGCACATTAGTTTCACACTTTATTTTATTCTCGTGTCGCTATGAGCCAGTGAATATGATAACCTGCCGGACTAATTGATTACTTTCACACCGCCCCTAATGGGACCAGTTATGGTGAATTATATATTTTCAGTGAAAATATACCCCTTGCGGGACCATTTTTTAACACATGTAAAATGCCAATATCACAAGGAAAAATACACCTATGGTTATTTTGCTGATATGTTGAGGTTAATTGCCCTAAATTTGTATCAATGAACCAGTCACATCACACTGAATCTGTAACCCCTAGCGGGCCGAACTTGATTATTGTGAATTTGAATACCCCAAGCGGTGGTCCCGCCTTTGCAGTAGGTCCCTCTGTTTTGGAACGATCAGGGGTTTTTTTTTTTTTTTTCCCGACCAAATCCAAGAACCCCCGGGCGTGTATGACCAGTTTTCCATGTAATCCGCTATATATGTTTTGAGTAATTTTCTTCCTTCCCAGCATGCAGCACGTCTATGATTCGCTGATGTTCCGATGACCCGGATATTTACGACGCAAAGAAGAACCACCACGAATTGCGATTTTCACATCGCGCGGAAAATCGGATTGGATTATCCTCGAGAGGCCCTTGTGAGGATATGAATAGACCCTTAACAGCATGTTTGTAAACTGTTAGGGCCTGTATCTTGAAATAGTCGGCCTGACTGTTACAACAAACAACACTGGGCAACTCGTACTGTTATATTTTAATCCTATGGTCCTACGATTCGCATAAATGATTCGCAGCACAAAAGAAGTGACGTGGATGTTAAAGTGTCAACGAGAGATTTCAAATAACAGGTTCCTGAAAAATGTGAACATTCTGATTTTGGCACTGGTGTAAAGCTTTAAATATCAACAATATCACCATCTGTAAAGATTAAGCTAAGAACTGCTTCTTTCGTACAAAATTGTGACATTCCTAATTTTGCATAGGAAGGCAAATACGAAATTCCAGCCTTGTTTCTATTGAAATATAGTCTTATAAAATCACCTTTTATTATTCACTTTTAAGACATTTCTGTATCCAAATACAAGTAAGAAATTCCTTCCTTTGAGTGGCCTATCTATATGAAATCACTATATATGACACATTACATACATGGATGTCTCAATCTCGGTTGCACTTTTAACTGTCTATATAACACTTTGCAATTATAGGGCGTCAGATGGATTGGTCAAGCAAAGTGATCGTTTTGTGCTTCATTCTTATCCTCTTTCTTTCCATGGTGAGGTATGCAGGGATTTCAACTCCGAGTAACGGTTTATACCCGGTAACTTTACCCCTGTACTAATTTTACTACCCCCTTTTTACAAAGTTCCCTGCATTTCCCAGAGTTTGGATCCACATATTATGATTCAGCAGCCTCAAACTAATAGGAAAACATCTTCAATCAAACCTTCTTCCTCCCCAAACTGCTAGAATGGGATTCTCGTTTATAACCCGACTATTTTGACTGTTTAGTTAATTAGTTTAAAGGGCGCGGCCCTGGCACCTTTTCACAAAATATGAAATTTCTTCAATTTTGCTCGTCTAAATGATAGTCTAGGCCATTGGAGAACAGGGATATATTGTACACATAAAAATAACATACCCCAAAAACAGATAGGAGACATTGATATGAGGATAAAGACATCCCAGTTAATTTTTTAGGCCAACTTTTAAGTTTTCCCATAACTTTAATCAACAAATGTGTAATACAGAATATTTTGGGGGGACTCGTAATCACTGATATTAAAACCACAAAGGCTTATAGACCGGTCAAACCAGTGGGCATAGCGTGGGAAGGCGAGGGTCAAGCTTCAAAAGTTGCTTTTTTTTCCGGTAACCCCTCCCCTCGTTACACAAACCAACCACTTTTATTTCAAAGCCAATTATATAAGGATTTATGAAACTGAGGGTTGTTGGTCAAAAATTTGGTGCAGGGGGTGTTTTTTTTGGCCAAAAAACCTATTTTGGGGCTAAAAATACGAAAAACATGATTTTTTAATTTAAAAAATCCAAAAGCACAAATTCTGATACATAAGTCCTCTTTGTTTTAGATCTACATTTTAAACTTGGCATAAAAAGGCCAGATGATATTTTTGCTGCACAAAATGCCGTAGCAGGAGTTATTTTGGGGGTAGAAAGGTAAATTTTTGGCGTAAAAAAAATCAACAAACTAGTAATTTTTCCTTAAAAAATGGACAAAACCCCACAATTGTAATGTAGTAACATCATGATTTTTATAGATTATATTCTGTAATTAGTGTGCCGTGTCCATAACGACGTTGGCAGCTATATTTAATACTAACATGGGCTATAATGTGTTTTTTTTGCCATACAACGCCATTTTTAGGTGAACAATTGAGAAAATATAATAATTCAAAAAATATATTTTTCGGGCCAAATAACTGAAAGATTAACATTTAATGTTTACTTTTTTTTGGTATACTTATGTTGTAATTGATACACAAAATAAATCTTGCGCACAAAATTGTGAAATGGAAATTTAGTTAATAGTCCAATTTTTGGCCTAAAATAAGCAAAATAATGAAAACAAATGCATTTTTGGCAAGGTTATATTTGATATACAATGATTACTTTGTTCTGCACAGCTACACAATTTACATTCAGGCTTTTCACTTATAATTACATCCTGCAAATTTTTGAAAGTTTACCTAATTAGTACCACAGGGGCCCTGTTCCCCCCAAAATGCAAATTTTTCCTTTAGTAAGGTCAAATAAATGAATGGTGGTTAAAATGGCTCGAAAAAATCAAAATACTCACTGGAAACTCACTTGTTATTTTTTGGCCTTACTGCATTTGTGTCTGTTTTTTTAGGTTTTTCAACAGTTATTTTAACGTGTTATCTTGTTTTTTGAACTGTTCAAGAAAAAAATTTTTCTCAAGAGTGCAATCAAAAATCATTTCTGTGTAGCGCATAGCTTTTCGACTAAAAAACTATCGCAAGCTTTAGGGTCTTGGCCTGTTGGACGCTGAGACCACCGGACATTTATTTTTTTCCCATAGAGTTTTCAAAGACTTTTCCGTGTCAGGATTGTACCAGGTCAATCACACACTTTTTGAGTCAATTCCGTAATCCAATTTTGAGCATTTCTATGTCTTGGCTGGGGTCTGTGATTTGGTTGGCTACTGCAATACTTGCAAATCTTGCTATGGGCCCTGTCCTGCATATTCGCTTCGTTTTTTCCATAATTTATTCTTGTACAAGTGCTACAATATAGATGTTAGCAATCAATATATGAATAGTTTAATATGGTCACACACAATTGAAATGCTTATAATTTTAAACAATTGCATTCACCTTAATTAGCTTTAATTTCTCTTTATCTCAAAATTTAACATAGTGGGACCCGTTTAATTCAGGTAGGGGTAAGAGAAACATGGAGACGGATTCCACATAAATGTAAAAGGAAAACAAGAAACAAGAAAATGAGGGAAATTTCTGAGGACACATGAAAAGAAATGCAGAGGCAAAGAGGACAACGTGTCGCACAGAGAAAGGAAGGGAAGGGGGATTGTCCCGAAATGATCGTCCATTAAAACAAATAGTCATAATCGCTTTTTGCCAATATTGATTATACAATAGCTTCCACGCCTAGTAATTGGTCCCAAATATGTCATATTTTTTGCAATTATAATTTTTGACAATTTTGGTGAGAACCCTTGAGCATTTTGGTGGGCTCTTATAAAATCATTTTGATGAATGATTGAAAAAAGCTGCTGTAAATATTTGTTATACCCCGAGAGAACAGGACCTGCCCCCTGTTCCTGTAGCATATATCATGGAGTGTATGCGTATTAATCATATTGCAGGTTTTCAACTGATTTCAGAAAAAAGAAAATGCCCCTTATCGGACATAACACCAATGCCATAAATCGAACAACGTTCCATCCAATATCATTTTTTTTCAATATATAGACAATGAGATCTTTCATACCGGTGCATTTCAGCATTAATGAAATTCATCTTCGACCTCAATTAAAGAGCAAGATTTACATAGCTAATAATTTTCTATAGATTAACTCTATTAGTTTATATTTCAGTTATTTTTATTACAAATTAATCTAATCTTGAATTAGTCCTTAATATAGCATCCAATTAGATAATTTTTAATCTAAGAATTTAAGAGTAACCTTTTGCTCTGGAGGAATCGTTTTTATGAAAATTACACCCTTTTTCTTTTCTCAGTTATCATGAATGAATGGATCAATCTTCTAACTTAGTAAAAAGGTGATTTGCAAGCAGGCCCTAACAGAAGAATATGTAATTATCCAAACAAAATTCCTCTTTGAAAAGAACAATATGACAAAACCAATACTAAATATGAAAAAAGGCAAACCCTAAAAGAGCCAAAAAGGCGAAAACCCCAGATTTTTGCGAACGGAGAGCGAGAATATATAGGGGTTTTTTGCCCCCGAAAATAATATTTGTTTTTTCCTTGCCCCAAAAGGGTTCAATTTCGGAAAAAAAGTCCACACTTTTTTTTGGCCATTATTGTGTTGCAAAAGCATACAAAACTCCAAACTTCTAAAATCGCTAAGAAAAAAATTGAGTTTTAAAATAACGAAAAATGCACACAAAAATTATTTGAATCTTTTGATCCAAAGTTACAGGTACTCTGCCAAGACACAACATAACAACGTGGGACAGGTAGCTAAACACGTTCTACTTTTTCCACAGATTTTTTTAAAAATATTAAAAAAAAAATTTTATATTCCTGTTACCGTGCAGTGGGTATTGCCATTATAAGTAATGTAGGTGAGTTGTAACCTTCTTTTTATCCACGTGGATTCTAGTCTGGGTAAGTGGGAAATGGCCAAAAAGTTACCATTTTAAGTACTTACTTTGCCATTATTTTTGCAACAGGCATACAAAATTTGTAAATGCGCGCACAGATTTTTTACGATAACGTAAAAATCACACCGTCTTCCATAAAATCAAACAAAAGATTCTGCTAATCCAAAATTTCAATCTAAATTTGTAAATCACCATGATTTTCCTAAATTGCACCGAATCTGTTAATCGCCGGTAGATCGTTACACCGAAGGTTCTGTAAACTCGCACACAGTCTGTTAAATTGCACCGAACGTTTTTCCATAATCGCAACAATTACATCCAATCGCATAAGAATGTGTAAAATTGCACAGGATTCCTTGAAATCACATATAGGGTTTGACTGAGTCTTGAGAAATGATAAAAAAAAATCTTGGAGGAATTTGGAGAATTGAATGAAATTTCCCACATCATCTCAAAACCGCATAAAATTTCAAAGAATCACGGTTGAATTACGTTCTCTTTAGATTTTTCATAGACTTGATTGTGCGATTTACCATTTTCCCTTCCCTTTCCCCAGTGACATGGGTCTTTTTTTAAGCTGTTGAGGTATTACATAATGACATAGTCTCTAAATCTACTTAGATAGGACATGTACATCAGATCTCAAAAATCATATTTCTGTTCTGCCCAACTGCTGTTTTTTGACTCATTGGCCCAATTTAACATGTTAACATCATAACTAAACTAAATGCCAATGGTATTTCCAAGTATTTTCAGCTCTATTTAGAGCAAAACATGGATGTTTTTAATGTGTACAAGTTTAACTATTATTCGGGTTTTAGAAACCTATTTGAGAGAAACGTAATTTTTCAACTCAATATCACACAAATAAGCACATGATCTTCGAGTCGTAGAGAAATAGATCATGTCTTAATATAAATCAAGAAGGCATTTTTTGGCTACGACTAAAGTATCCACCCGAAAGAGTAAACATATTTTAACTTTGCAGGAATAGCTTATGAAGTGAGAATAAGTCTGTAGAATATTCTAAGCGAAATTTGATAGAAAAGGAAGAAAACAACAGTGGTCCAAAATATGAATCTCCATCCATTTACGTGTTGTAGTAAGTGTCTTGGTCCTTATTGGTTCGTTTGGTCCTATAACTTATGGGGCTATCGTAACTAAACTTGTTACGAACAATGCTAAAATCTGATTTTTGACGATTTTTTTTTTCCGATTTTCCGTTGAGCAAATCATATTGCTCTCTGTTCTCTTGTTCCCCATCTATTTGGCCCTTTCACTGCCAGTTCTCAAAGTGCTGAATGACCTTTGACATCCTCATGTGTTACCTACGTAAGACCGCTTGTCTCAATCAGAGAAGATCTTCCATCTTCTCTGTCTCAATGTACAAGCAAACCAAGTGTCCAAAAGGTGTATACCTAAATGTTTGACACACACGGACGGCCACGCAGACACCCGAATTATGGCGAACATAAGGTCTTTTTCTATTGCATTGGACGACCTCAACTTATATAAAACTTTTGTAAGTTAATCTGTCTTACTACTCACTCAAACTACTATTAACTGGTATTTAAATACTGAGAACACCTATAAGATACTGTACTGTAAAAATAGGTAAAATGAAATTGTTTGAATAATTTTCCATTTTTAAACTAAAATTACATTTTTTTTAAATCAATACCTAGGCTTTTATCTTTCCTGACTCTGCTTTTGTAGAAAACATGAATCAAAATCTACAGAGATAAGTTCATTACCACATCCATTTTTAGTGCTTTAGATCCTTGCGTATTTCTCCCCGTTTTTTCAATTTTTAACCAAAACAGGGGTTTCTTGCACTTTTGGAATATAAATACACTGCTAAAAGTTTTACCGGCTCTCCCGAACAAATATGAAATATAGATCTATAAAAACAATGATGCTACTACGTAACAACTATTGGTATTTTGTCTATTTTTTCCTTAGAGAAAATCCCTAATTTTCCTTAATTTGTAGCCAAAAAGGACCCTTTTCTCCCCCAAAACACCCCATAATACACTTTTACCCAAAAGTAGCATCTTGACTATTCGTGCAATCTATAATACAGATCTATGGATTAACAAAATACACCAATCAGAGTCCTATGTTTTTAGGCTTAAAATATAAAAATCGGATTTGTCTTAATTTTAGCCATCCCCAAATAGAGTTTTTTGGCCAAAAACACAACCCCTGCCAACCAAATTTTTTTAACCACACAACAACCACCATTTTCGTAATTTATACATTATATATCATTCGAAAAAAAAAGTGGTTGTATTTTGTTGTAAACCGAGTGAGGGGTTCACTGACCCAATTTGGCAGGCCCGACGCTCCATATTGGGAACATCCATACGGCGTGCCTGTTTCTTGTGTTTAAACGCCATATTCGTCGTTGTGTAAGTAAGCGTCGCCGGCGACGCTAAATTACACAATCGATCTGTTTACCCATAAGGGAAGCTGATTTGGGCCCTTATCATTTCGGGTGAGGGGCTTTGTATATAACAGCTTTACCAAACCATTCACAAATCTCGATTTTGAAAATTTGAGGGCGCACTATTTTTCAAATGTGCCAGTGGTCCTCTTTAATACAAAAATTATCTTTCTAGTCGTACAATGCAATTTTATTACTAGAAGATAATATTGGTTATTTTGCTTAAAAAAGTGATTTTTTTTACAAAATGTGCACCACTTTCAGTCTCTTCAACAGGGTCCAATCGCAAAATCGACTTTTTTTCTAAAAAAATGAGATATCTCAAAAGGTTTTGTTGGGTGGGGTGATCAAACGTTAGATTTAAGGCTCTTGTCAATCATACACAACTAGGATTGCAGCTGATATATGTATGATGCCAATAATAAAGTATTGTAAATCCTCTTTTATAGCCCAAAACGTGGGAAATAAAACAAATATAATTTTGAAATTTTGCATACTGATATCTCGTGACACGAGGATATACGGACCGTTTGCTTGTTGATGAACGATATTCGTGTTCATTCTTACAAAGCAATTGTGGGAATTCCCATCTCAACATACCGAGGGAACTTATTTATACAGGAAAAACAAACACTCGATTATTACCGTGTAAAGGAGATTGGTCCCGGCAGGAACCATAGTCAATGGCTCCTAGACGACAACGGAATAAAGCGTGAACTAATATTGCGTGAAGAGTCAACTGGATCGAGTGCCCTATCTTAACCGGTGTGTTCCCGGACTGTGAGGCCGGAGGACTATATCTCCTGCACCCCGTTTAGTTGATATAACCAATTACAGCAGGAGGTAAATAACATGAAAGAAAAATTATTTTGGTCCACCCAGTAATTCGGTCTATCCGCAGTGACCTACCCAATTACTTACAAGCCGGGCCAACAAGCAAATTAAACTGTTTTTCTGGTGCCTTAGATTTTAAGAGTTGTTTTTACTATATTGGGATCGCTGATTTCAAAAATGGCATCTCCTTTTTATCCCCTATCACGTCAATTTTGGTTTTTCTTTTCCTATGTCATATGGTAAAACCTCAGGGAACATTATAATAAGAAAAATAATTTGTTCAATAAGCAAGGAGTTGGAGCTCCACTGAGTTATATTTTTTAATTTTGTCTAAAATATTGCACATTTATTGGAATTTATAACATCCAACAACTTCCAGATATTACCCCACCCCTTGTCAAGCAGGCTATTTTTTGTAACAAAAGTTCCTAACCGGGGAGGGGGTTGTGCAATTCTCCATAGAATTTCCATACTGAACCCCCTATGAACTTGGATTTTGTTATCATTGTAATATACTCTAGTCACTCATGGTGGTTTTGTATGACATTATAGTCCAGAGTACTCTTCAGGATCCACTAATTGGAAGGTCCAGAACAACTAATTGGTTGGTAACATAATTCCCACTGGACGCCGAAAATGCTGAATGGCCACGCCCCTTTTGGGGGGTCACGCCCCCTTTGATCGAAGTACTACTGACTGTATCTACAGAACCGTTGGACCTAGAAGGTCGAGAGACCACTCAAAACTGTGGAATGGCCACATTATGGAGGGTCGGTTATACATTTTTATATCCAAAAGTCAAAGGTTTTTAAGATATTGTCAAGAACTGATTTCATCATACCGTGCACTATACAATTATAATTATTTATAAGTGTTCATGCCAAAACAGGAAGGAGTTTCAACACCATAGACCTTTGATTTGCTCTAACTCTCCTCAGGATAATTTGTTAGGGTAACGAAGGGTAGGTCACAGCCAAACAGACCATTCATATCCTTTCCGTTCTCAAACGGCAGCCCGTAAATTTTTTGACCTGTAATTTAAACAAATTGTCTTTGGTAATATATATATACATATTTATATATAATATATATCTATATATATAATCATCTATATATATATATATAGATATTTTACTATATATATATATATAGTATATATCTATCATATATCATATATCTATCATTTATATCACTATATATATAGGTGCCAACCGTGCATTTATACAAGTGCCGTTCTAATGTAATTTGCTCAAAACTAATCAGCTTATAGCTAGTTATAAGGCTAGTTTGTATTGAACAGAACTAAACTGACCCTTTTGGTCTCACTGGGATATAATCACAGCATTTTAATGTTACTCTCCTTTCGTTTTCATTGGGAATGGGCACACAAATGGCCCCATCGTAACGTGGGAAATATAATATTGTATCCCATTTTAATTAGGGACCATAATCAGAGTTAAATGCTGTCATAAGGGGCTTTAAATGATCTAAACGCACTAACTGCATGTCCGTGACCATGACACTGCAAAATAAAAGATTTCCATGCCCCAAAAAAGTTGGCCCCCTGGCGGTAAAAAGGGTCGCTAAATTACCCAAACTGAAACTGAGACACGAGCCATGTATTAGGGATGAGACTTTATTAACCTTGAAATTGTTTTTGTAATTTTAGATTTCTTCACATTTGAATGTATACAAAGATTATCAAGCCACAACATTTTAATTACATTACGGGTATCTCTAACCGTACCATCGGCCCCGTAGTGAGCATGGCGTAGCCAGACCTACTCGGTGAGGGGGGAGCAGGAAGGGAGAACATGGAAAAAAAAAAGACATTGGAGGACTCCAATAATTTCCCTATTCTTGTACTTGCAGGAGGGACGATTAATGTACGAGGGGGGGTCCATAGGGGCGGAGCTCCTGTAAGTCTGGGCTTTTGCCATTTTTAGAAGCTGAAAATCTTCGTGTTTCAGAGCACAAATTTTCCCCGTTTCCTTTTCCTATTCCCTTCCTCTTCTTCCATCTTTCTCTTCTCCTTTGACCATTCTCTTCTTCCTATTCCCGATTTTTTCTCTCTTCTTCCCATTTACTCTTCTCTTTTCTTTCTCTTTTCTCTTCCTGTTTTCCTTTCCATTTTTGGAGCCCCTTCTCGATCGTTATGGTTAGTGTGTGTGTGTGGGGGGGGGGGTGCCCCTCCTCCATGGGCTACGCCGAATGGTAGTGCGGCGTAAAAAATTGGGTATAATTTTAGCGATTGTTCATTTGAGCCACAAAAGGGGGACCAAACTTTTAAGGGTTAATGAAATGTTTAGCTGGGAACCGGCCATGAGTTAGTGTATTTAGATTTTTAAAGATCCTTCAGCAGCCATTATAGGCCCTACAAAATGAAAAATTACCACGGTAGGAGTCGATAATCCCAACACGCGGCGTGCCCCCGTCTAAATTCAGTTATTTTTAGTGACTTTTTCACGACATTACCAAACACAGGGGGGGAGAGTGTCTTCATTTTTGCCTGTTTCAATGGTTCACAAGCAATTAGTGCTTTAATCATTCAAGACCCTTTTACAGCTCAGCATTTAACTTTTATAATAAAGGGGCTGACCAGGAGGCTTTATCATAACATTAAACTTAAGTCCACAAACCTACCACAACTAAAATGAAAACATATATTTTCACTTTACGATTGGCCATTTGACCCCCCCCCATGCAAACGATAGGCAGTAACATTTAACTGCGTGATTAGACCCCTGTTGAAATCCAAATGGTCAATAGCTCTGTGCAATACAACGTCATAACTGATTGAGTTGTGGAGCAAATACAATGTTATAATAGCACTTACAAAATGCAGTTTACCTAATATTACCCAATTTGCCTTCAAAAAAAGTCACAAATTGTTGAACGCGGCTGCCGTTTGAGAACGGAAGGAATATGAATTTTCTTTTTGTGACCACAATTGGTACCCAACAATTATCCTGAGGAGAGTTAGAGCAAAATCCAAGGGGTATGGTGAACTCCCTTCTATTTTGGCATGAAAACCTTATGGAATTCATTCATAAGCTGTATAGTGCCCAAATATTGGTGAAATCAGTTTTGACAATTTTCTTAAAAACGTGACTTTTTTATATAAAACTATATTACTGACCCCCATAATATGGTAATTCTGCACATTTTGAAGTGGTTCTCGCAACATCTAGGTCCAACGGTTCTGTGGATACAGTCAGTAGTACTTCGCTCAAAAGGGGCGTTGGCCACCCAAAAGGGGGCGTGGCCATTCAGCATTTTCGGCGTCAGTGGGAATAATGTTACCAAGCAAATATTGTTCCTGGACCTTCAATTAGTGGATTCCTGAAGAGTTTAGATCTGGACAATATTGCATACAAAACCACCATGAGCTACTAGAGTAATAGCTATGGGTCTTCTCTATCCAGTGATCCCAAAATAAGTGCCAACATTTACAGCAACTTGCTTCTATAACGTCATAATGCACAGCGCCCTTCCAAAAATTTGAATTTCAGTAAATAGTTTTGTATAGGAAAATTGAATTTTCTCTAAAAAATCACACAAACGATCAATTTCTACTGTATTTTAGGCCAAAATAATAAAAGAAACACACATTTAACTTAAAAATTAAGTTTAAGCTCAATAACATGAGAACTTTTACTGATAAGAGCAATTTTATGGTGTACCCAGTTTACACAGTAAAGTATAGGGATGTTTCACCAACCCCATCCCCAAGCCTCAACTTTGATGGCTTTCCTACCTCCAGGTAAAGTGGTGGGTCCAAAATGTTTGGCTAAAATGTGCCCAAAAGATGTAGAAACGATTACCTAAAGTAATTTTGCAACACAATCACACCTTTTTTTACACCTGAAGAAAAAGTCAAGGGGGGGGGAGGGTTGGAACAACAAATTTGTTCCATAAACATGCTAAGGCAAGTCTTCTTGACAAATTAAGTAATTAATTGACTTAATTGGGTGTGCCTTTATATAGTTATGATTATTATAGCAATATTTATACATTTACCTTTTGACTTTGAATTGAGTTCATGTGATTTAGTAACTTTCTGGACTCGGGTAATACACCCCTCTCACAGAAGTGGGGTATACCATAGAGTGAAAATTTGACGTGTTATGCTATTTTTGAAATCAGCGACCCCAAATTACGTAAAAACAACTCTCAAACCAAAGTCACCAAAAACTCTGTTGGGCTGTGTTATTATCTGATCCAACATATTGAAGTGGATTTATAGTGGATTCAATTTGTAGAATTTAGTTTCATATATGAATAATTTGAAATGTATAAAGTAAACTTACGTCATCCCCCTGGCAAGATGGCAGTCTGGAACATGACCTCAGACGACCCTTGATCTTGGTCCATGACCTTTGACATCATCCACATATGAAGGAACCCCTATTTTACCTTAACCCCAAGTCTGCTTACAATCGGACTTCAACTTTTCCAAGAAGACCTGTAAAACGAAAACCTAACCAACCATACATACATACACATACGATGTGGCTTCAGATGACCTTGGTCTATGACCTTTGACATCATCCACATATGAAGAACCCCTAACGCACCTTAACCCCAAGTCTCGTTTAAGTCGGACTTCAACGTTTCGATGAAGACCAACTTATGGTAAACCCTGCATTTACGCTGGCGACTTTGATAGCCATAGCATTACCTGGGATTACAGGAAAACCAACCCTGATGGAGCTACCCTAGAGGACTGGGCCTCAAAATCCGGGGTACAACTTCTACACGACCCCAAGCAACCAGAAACTTTCACTTCTGGAAGGTGGAATACGTCTACAAACCCTGACCTTGCTTTCCGAAGTCCCAACGCAGACCATCACTAATCGCTCAGGAGAGCCTTGCTAAGCCTGTACCAACAAAGCCAGTGAAAAGGTGGAACTTCCGCAAGGCAGACTGGGACCAGTTCAAGAACCCGGTGGATTCAGAAGTGCCCAACCTCCCGACACCAACCTCCTCCAACATGGACAATTCTTACACAGCACTGTGTCAACTTTTATTAATATAGCAAAGAAGACCATCCCACGTGGCTACCGTCGCAGTTATATCCCATCTTGGGATGATGAATGTGACACCCTTTACAATGATTTCCTGAATTCTGAACCCGGGGAAGAAGCTTCATCCAAGGCTTCAGATCTGACAAACTGCTTGGACAGGAAACGCCGTGAGCGCTGGGAGGAGACGGTCCAAGG